>MDJU01000941.1:0-10139 GCA_001721665.1 Trichoderma pleuroti | reverse complement strand
GCGAGGCCGAGAGTAGTTGACAGTCGGTGGGTTGATCGAGGCTCCGCGATAACTCATTGACGCGGGTTCCGTGATTTCTAGAGAGCTGCGGAATGTTCGGATTGCCGGATTCTTTCATTCATCCAGGTGCCCTCGTCTCATTTCCGTGAAATTGGACGTGATGATATTTTCCGATGCAATTTGGTGGCATCAGCGTATTGCAATAGCGGCTTTGTTCAACGAGAAGGGGACCAGGCGAAGCCCAGTCGGAGCATTACAAATTCACATACTCCGTCCATTAAGCGATATTACCCGTCAGTCAGGCGGAAAATGAGCTCAAGCCAAGAATGATATTCTAGCGACATTGAAGCGAAGAAAGCCACAATGTGAAATTCGATGCTGCAGGGTAGGCCGTGGAAATGCCAATGAATTGGAAGCTTTTGATGTGGTACAGTACATGCCTCAGGTACAGTAACGTAAGGTAGCTCGCTCGCTCACCTCCGGATACGGACCTTTACCAATCACACCATCACGTGCGGCTAATTACCTTGCATTATCCTCGATACCTCGCAGGCTCCGATCCGGGGCAATGCTCATCTCCTGATAGCATCCGCAACGGCCGTGGTCAGCGACCCGACAGGTCGTAGCTCGCTGTACATGGTTGGAATGCGCACATCACCCTCTCCGACGTTGGCGACTTTCCTGACATCTCCATCGCGTCTGAAGCTCTTCGCTGACCCGCCATGGCGGGGTCGGTGCCGGCGAAGCCTCGTCTCTGTAGCGTCGCAATCGCAATCACCGTCGCCGTATGGGAAGCCGCCCTTTCGCTTTGAGACGGGCATCGGGCTGTTTGCAAAGCGCTCGCCCCGGCCGTTCCCGCCGCCCTTCTTGTCCCCCCCATCTGTATCCTTCTCAGACCCCCTAAGCACCCATCACCAGAGCCGGGACCGTCGAGCTCGCGCCTTTGTGAATGGAGAACTCATTAAAGGACTCACGAATGGTGACGATGCCGTGTATGCTAGCGACTATTTCATATGTGCAAACGATGGCGTAGGCGCCTGGGCAGCTCGCCCCAGAGGTCATGCTGGGTAACATATCCCTCCCGTGACGTGGAATCGCATGCTGTAGGAATGCGTCCCTGACGGATACACAGGTTGTGGTCGCGGCTGATATTGCACTTTTGGGCAACGGCCATCGAAGAAGAGTCGGCGCAGAACCTCTTCCAGCAAAAGGTCTACCAGCCCGACCCCGTTGCGTCTCTGCAGACGGCATTTGAGCAAACGCAAGAAGCAACCGGTGCTCATGACTGGCAGGGAACGACGACGGCGTGCGGTGCTCAACTCCATTATAAAATGGTGATGGACGCGGGGCGTCAAGTTGCGACGCCAGTTCTCTACGTGACCAACCTGGGTGACTGCCAAGTCCTCGTCCTCCGTCCCCGGGATCAGGGAGTCGTGTTCAAAACTACAGAGCAGTGGCATTGGTTCGACTGTCCCCGTCAGCTCGGCACAAACAGTCCCGATACCCCGAGGGAGAATGCCGTGGTTGATGTGGTAGACCTGGAAGAAGGCGACGTGGTGCTTGCCATGAGTGACGGCGTTATTGACAACCTCTGGGGACACGAAATCGCGACTCGAGTGTTTCAAAGCATCAAGGAGTGGGAGGCCGGGAAAGGTGCTGCTGGGGATGCAGATCGCACAGGCGGTCGCAATGGCGGAATGGCTGTTGTGGCTCAAGATGTAGTAGCGGCTGCGAAAGTGATAGCTCTCGATCCATATGCAGAGAGCCCATTCATGGAACATGCCATAGAGGAGGGTCTGGCTAGCGTAGGAGGTTTGTCTGTTCTTACCCCCCGGCCCGAGTGGTGATGTGTGCCTAACTCGTTATTTACAGGGAAACTGGACGACATTAGTGTTGTTGCCGCATTATGCGTTAGAGACACGGAACGGTAACACGAAAGATTTAGATGGTACCTGGTGTTTATACATTGATGGCGTCTCATCTTTGGAACCAGGGCTGAGCAATTGTCTTTTCCAATATCGGCTTGAGTTTAATGACGCTCGATTTCAATAGCAATAGGACGGTTTATGGGGGGGTATGATACTACTTTATTTTACTCTACTCTTTTTTTTTTTAGTTTTTTTTTTTAGATGTGCGAAGAAATTCAGCTGTATATTTGATGGCAATGTTCATATAATATTTTAAAAATTCAAAGCTTCAGAATCTAACAGACATCGCACTTCTTGGACGAGCTTGGTATATAGAGAGCATCCCGCAGTGATGGTGATGATGGATCACTTTACAGTAGGCAGGCGCTGGAGCGGGTCGCGGTGCGGACGACCCGCTTTTATGAACCTTTAATTCTTTATCGCACGTGCTCCACTGTAACGCGATAAGAAATTTATTTCAAGCTTGATCTGAGCTTGGATGGATTTCCATTGCACCCGCGACGACTGGTTTTTCTCGGTTCCAAGTTGTGGAAATCATTCCAAGCCGACCCAAGTCAAGCATACAAGATGAGAGGAAAACGTTCAAAGCAATATCGCAAGCTCATGGAGCAGTTCTCCATGACGTTTGGCTTTCGCGAACCGTACCAGATTCTAGGTTCGTCTGCACAATGGCTGGAAAAAATGCCGTGTAATGGTCGCGACTGACAGTTTTTTCAATCATAGTGGACGCAGAAATGATTAAAGATGCGAACCGATGCACTATGGATCTAGCGGCCAGGTTACAGAGCACAGTTCACGGCAAAGTGAAGCCATGTGAGTTTGGCGGCAACGACACTCGAGACCAGCTGCTTACGACGTTGATAGTGATTACCCAATGCGAGATCCGAAAACTCTACGCTGAGAAAGACCAGCCTGGCGTCAACGCGGCAATTGAATTGGCCAAGACGTTTGAACGAAGACGCTGTGGCCACCACCCCAACGAGTATCCCAAACCTCTCGAGACCATGGAGTGCATGCGGTCTGTTGTGGACCCCAAGTCAACAGGCGAGAATAAGCACCGCTACGTGGTAGCAAGCCAGAGTCTGGACGTACGAAGAATGCTGCGAGGAATTAGAGGAGTGCCGTTGATTTACATCAAGCGGAGCGTCATGATCCTGGAACCCATGGCGGATCAGAGCGTGCAGATTCGAGAGCGAGAAGAGAAGCGCAAGTTTAGAGCAGAACTCAAGAATACCCTGGGCAAGAGGAAACGCGAGGAAAAGGAAGAAGGAAATGCGGGCGAGGGCGAAGGTGGTGATGATGATGGAAGCGAAAGTGATGACGACGATGTAAAGCAAAGCGGAGCGGCACAAGAACCCACGTCAGAGAAGAAGCCCAAAAAGAACAGAGGCACCAAGGGGGCGAATCCACTATCCATGAAGAAGAAAGAAGTCTCAGCAGCTGCCGAAGAAGGAGACCGACAAGAAACCGGAGACTGTATCCGATGCACCAGCCAAGCGGAAGCGAAGGAAGAAGACCAAGTCAGACAATGGCGGTCCGGAACCGAGCACAGCGGCTCCGAGCAATGCTGGGGAGGAGAGTTAGAGTGCGAATCCTATGAAAAGGCGTGGTAACGCGGGCTGGATTCGTCCTAGGTGGTACTTTATCGAGGGCAATGATGATTGCCCCAGGTTTTGAAAAGGAGTTATAATACGATGACATTACGGAGTACAGGCAGAAGCGATTGTAAATATCAACTCGTCAGAATATTACGCACAATTACTAGCAGTTGAGTGACGGTTGCGGGTTGTCCCTCTCAAGAGCATGTTATTTCGCTGCTTTGGTGAAACGACATGGAATGCTGCGTAGTGGGTGAAACATCTCAATGCGGCAAAGCAGGGCTGTGCGTGTGTGGGATGCTGTCAGATCATTCTGTCTCGCTCAAGTGTCTCGTTAGATCGTGATAAGTAAGATGGATAACCTTTACAGCAATCCCCGTCGTCTTACGACACCACTAATAAGCAGCATCCCCCCTCCATGCCCCGACAAAAATACGAATGCGAGCCACTGCCACTCTGGAAATTGCATCACCAACACCGCTGAAGATTGCTCCCGTCACATTGAACACTGCCCGAAACAACAGGCCTTTCCCCCTGAATTGCGCCTCTTGTCGTCTTGCCCCAATCCAGCCGAGACAAGGGACCAAAACACTCGACCTGCTGTTGCTGCTACTCCGCAATACTCTTGGCTTATCCCGCGTTGGGTGGCAGTGAGCGCCGGATTTGCAGCCCGAAAGCAGCACACGTTTCTCCCTCCCGCTAGCCGGGGGGCCGCTAAATTTAATTTAACGACGTAACCACCACTTTGCGACACCGCCCTCTTTACGGCCTCCGGCGTCGACGGCAGAAGCAGAAATACCACAGACACGACTGGACGCCTTTCTGCTTCTCCTGCTTCTTCTCGGAGTCTCGAATCTCCACCGCCGCCGTCACGTCCCATCCATGCCCGCGCGTGCCAACCTGGTGGATGTGGACGTGGACGTGATCTTCAACCCCTCCTCCCGGATCCTGAGGCTGTGACAATGGCTGCCCAGGACGCAGAGCCCAAGGCGGCCGCCGAGAATGCGACCGCAGCGCCACAGACGAGCACAGCGCCGACTGCTGTGGCCGAGTTTGATGACTTTGGTCTGCCCATGAAGAAGTTCATCGCACCGGTGGCGGAACCCCCGGACTCGGACGCCCAAGATGCGACACACGATGCGGATCCGAGCAGCCAGACGCAGAATGGCCACCGCGAGTCCAAAGAAGAACACCAAGAGGCGGCAGAAACTGCAGGAAGCAAGAATGGGCACACGCCGAGCAGCGATTCTGAGGATACCGGTCCCAAGGATGCTCAGCCAACACGAGAGAACATACCTGCAGTCGCCTTGCCGGTACAACAACAGCAAGAGCCCAAGACAGAGACAGAGACGGAGACGGAGACGGGTCCCAAAGTGCCGTTGACTCCGCCGGCAAATAACAACCCGTGGCCTCCCGCATCCCCATCCCCGATCAGAGGGACTCGTGCGATTGAAGGGCCCTCCACTCCAAAGACCCCCAACAGGGGCACCGAGCCGAGCGAAAGGTATCTCCAGGCAAAATCCCCCGGGGGATTCAGTCAGACGCAGAAACGAGACCGGAGCTTCTCCAGTCCCATGAGCACCAATGGCGTCTCAGAATTCTCGCATCAGCATGTCTTGCAGCGCCAAGAAGTCAAGGAGGAAAAGAAGGAAGACGACGATGGCGGCTGGCAAGAGATGCCATCTTATGCTAGGTATGACATGTACGATGATGACGACCGCTTAATCGCCCGGGAACACGATGCGGATGAAGATGAGACGTATGGCTATTCAGGGCTGGGTGGTGCCGGAAAGGGATACACACGAGTCATCATGGATGAAGATGCCGAGTCGGCGACGAGCATGGACGAGCACACGCAATATCTATTCAAGAACCCAAACGGGACTTCCATAGGCGAAGAGGACGAGGCGAGAGACGCCGTATCCCAGATGCAGGCTACAAAGGACCTCCTTACCGAGGGGCAGAGGATTGCCTACGTCGGCGTTGTCCGCCTGGAAATCGTCAACATGGTCAAGGAGGCCGAAAAGCTCCAGCTCAACACAAAGTCGGCCAAGAGGCAAGTCATCATGGGCGCCGAAGCAGTCAAGATGTGGGGTCAGAAGATGATGATTCGACTCTACCATCACATGGACATTAGTGATGCGGAACAGATCATGATTGAACAACTCGCAGATCACGGTGTCATGGCACAGGATCTCACATCGGCCCTCCTGGCCAATTCCCGGGTGCAGAATCCCATGGCCGAAGAGAAAAAGCTGGGGACTCCCAGGTCGAGCCGTTACCCGCCGCCCTATGAGGAGGAGAAGCCTGCTGAGATGCCGCCTCCTTACGAGACACACAGTGGCGAGGAGCTACCCGAGGTCAAGATGCCTTCGCAGATGCCGACGACGGAAAAGATCGACATTGACCTGCGGTGGACGGTGCTTTGTGACTTGTTCCTGATACTCATTGCAGACTCAATATATGATGCCCGTTCAAGAGTCCTGCTGGAACGAGTCGGCAAGAGCCTAGATATTACATGGATAGACATTTGCAAGTTTGAAAAGAGGGTCACGGATGCATTGGAGATGCAGCAGGCGGCTGAAAAAGAAAACTGGAACGAGGAGGAACACATGGAGAACCGGAGAAAGATGGCTTTGAAGAAGAGATACATCATGATGGGCCTCGCTACCGTGGGCGGTGGTCTTGTCATTGGGCTTTCGGCTGGTCTGCTTGCCCCCGTCATTGGAGCTGGCCTGGCTGCCGGGTTCACCACCATTGGTGTTACGGGCACGAGCAGTTTCTTGGCCGGAGCGGGAGGAGCCGCCATCATCACCTCCAGCGCAGCGGCCTCGGGAGGCGTCATTGGTGGCAGGGCTGCCGGTCGCCGGACTGGTGCTGTCAAGACCTTTGAGTACCGGCCTCTCCACAACAACAAGCGTGTCAACCTCATTGTCACGGTGTCGGGTTGGCTGACAGGAAAAGTTGACGACGTCCGTTTGCCGTACAGCACGGTCGACCCCATCATGGGCGACATCTACTCGGTGTTGTGGGAGCCAGAAATGCTCCGGAGTATGGGTGACACCATCAATATTCTGGCTACCGAGGTAAGCTTTATATATATTAGAATTTCGATTGTGGGATTTTTTTGCTGCAGAGGCTAACACGGCGAAACTTGTTCCCTCTAGGCACTTACGCAAGGTCTGCAGCAAGTCTTGGGCAGCACCATCCTTGTCAGTTTGATGGCTGCCATTCAGCTGCCCGTAGTCCTGACAAAGCTTTCCTACCTCATCGACAACCCCTGGGCGGTGTCTCTAGATCGTGCAACGTCTGCTGGTCTTATTCTGGCCGACTCGCTTATAGAACGTAGCTTGGGTACGCGGCCCATTACTCTCGTCGGGTATTCGCTCGGCGCTCGAGTCATCTTTTCTTGCCTAAGGGAGCTGGCGAAGAAGGGTGCGTTTGGGC
Organism: Trichoderma pleuroti; assembly: GCA_001721665.1. NCBI lineage: Eukaryota > Fungi > Ascomycota > Sordariomycetes > Hypocreales > Hypocreaceae > Trichoderma > Trichoderma pleuroti. The sequence goes on along the minus strand of MDJU01000941.1, from coordinate 3,166 downwards.
TCATTCAAAACGTATACATGTTTGGATCGCCCATTGTTGCCAAACGAGATGAATTCCTCAAGGCCCGATCCGTGGTGTCCGGCCGCTTCGTAAATGGATATAACCGCAACGACTGGATTCTCGGCTATCTTTTCCGACTGACCAACGGCGGCATCAGACGAGTTGCCGGCTTGGGTGCCCTGGACGATTGCCCCTGGATAGAAAACGTTGATGTAACGGATCTCGTGGCTGGTCATATGGAGTACCGCAAGGCCATGCCTTCGCTTCTCATGAGATGCGGATGGCTCGTCACCAGCGAGGAGTTTTCCGAAATCGAAGACCCTGACCCGGATGACCACCAGGGGCGACAGCGAGAGCTTATCAACGAAATCGAAGAAGCACGTAGAGAACTAGAGAAGGAAGGCAGGGCGAGCAAGAGAACAAGCAAGTTTGGATTGTTTGGGCGACGCAACAAGGGGGAGCGACAAGAGTGGGAGATTTACGAAGATTCGGGCAAAGACTCACCCAAGGATGGGAAAAGGGTTGAGGACAAAGAGGGCAACAATTACGGCGTGCTGTTCGACATTGATGCCATCCGGGCTGAGTTGGCCAAGGAGGCCGAGAACGATGGCACGGAAGAAATACAGGTCAAGGAGATTAAGTCGACGCTTCCGCCAATGAAGCTCGACTATTCACCAGTCTCATCACCCCAGACGCCCGCCCGAGGGTCCGGCCTGGCGCCTCGGGAATCATGGCAGGCATCAAAGAGCGCAGAGGTGCTGCCGATGCGGCCTGCAAACGACAGCTTCAGTCCCCGAGATCACCCTGCTACTACGATGGGCACTCCTACGACTCGCCCTTCTCCGTCGCCGTACCTCTACGAGCCCAGTCACGACGAAGAGGAGATTCAAATGACGTTTGACACATCCTTCCACGAGCCTCCGCGGCGCCATTCCGCATTTGATGGAGAATCTAGCAGACCAGAGATTAAGACGGCCAAGACGGTACCAAACATGACGCTGGCCGACCCATGGAACGATCCGGACGACGACTTTGGCAAAGAGCAGGAGATTTCCATGACATTTGCGTAAAGGCACGGTCAACCTTTGTCCTTTTTTTTCTTTCTTCTCATCTTTACTTGCATTATCTCTGCACATTATCGGAGTTGGGTAACGCTTTTTCACCTGTTTGATTTGGTCGTCAGCTCTTGCGCCCCCCCTCTTTGCCAGATATCTGGGGTTTTAATTGAACGGATGGATGAGATTTTTGTTTTGTTCTTTGCTGATGAACTTTGACGTTATGTATTAGGGAGGATTGTTTTGTTGCTGCATTACCAGCGCTGGAGAGGGGATAATGTGTCGCATGTACGTTTGTGGCTGTATGATGGGCCGGAGATGAGACGGATGGTGTGGGGTACAGTATGTCTAGAGCGAACGAAATGAGAGAGAAGAGTAAAAGAAGAGGAAGAATTTTCTTTAATAGAAGGAAGAGTTTATGCCACGTCCAGCCAATGGATATAACAAATGATACTCTGCCTGTGTGTTTGTCTGTTTGTGTGTCTTGGTATGGATGGCATGGCATGGAATATGGTGATTGATCCTTTTGCATTTTGCCTGATGCTCCTCCATCGCCACCCGACCAACGTACTAACCACCCCCGTAGTATGGCCGCTATACTACCTAATTGACAGGCGATAGATATCCTATGAAATGCTCAGCTTGGTTTCAGCCGTGTGCATCATGTGTGTGAACCGGGCTATTCCCACGCCACATGCAATAACGCATTCGCTTGTGCCAATAGGTTTGGGCATGGACGGGACTGTGGCCAATCGACGCTGGCCAGCCGCATGGACCTGGTGTTTGCTGCTCCTGTACCCGTGTTGCAGGGCAAAGTGCTACGCTGGCACCAAGTACCCTCTATCAGCAACTTGGTACCAGTCACTTTGACACCTGAGGCGTCCATCTGTACTACCTACCTAGGTGCTTGTACTACCTACCTAGTACTAACCTACAGGTAATCCAACGTCGTCGGCTCCGACCTCCAACTTCAACACCGACTTGTCACCACATCATCACCACAATCGCTCCCTTGATGCAACAGCAAGGCAGATGCCAAGCCATTATTTGACAAGTCCAGTCCACCAAAATCGTCCCCCATGTCCGCCCTAGTCAGCCGCAGTGGAGCCCCTTCAGCCTCACCCGGCACTCCATAGGCTGTCTAAATGGCACGCCACTCCGTTTTATCCATTAATAAATCGGCCTACTGGTGCATGAGAAGCAACGGGATCCTGGTCCAATCCATCGGCAGCTTCTCCAGAGGGGGGAGGGGCTTGGCCAGCTCCTTTTGCGTCGTTGGGTTACGGCGCGCGGTCGACTTTTTGGCTTGGGCCCGTGTCTTTTCGTTGCATTGCCTTTGAGCTTTCTCGAGGTTCCCAGAGAGAGATTTGACCAAGTATGAACAAGTACGCGAGAGTGCAACGGAAACAAGAGACGCAGACTAACAGACGAAAACAGATGGGGCTCGCGCGACCCCTGCCGGCTACCTGTCAGCATCGTGCCCGTCGTAAGCGACCGAACCCGATTCCATCTCCATCTCACCTTGTACCTATATATACATGCGGTGTACGGAGACGACCAAGCATGCCATTTTTAGACAGCCTCATGTGTAGCCCCATCCATCTGCCCAAGCCTAACCCACTCCAATCCACTCGCCCATCACCATCTTTTTTTGGTCCTTTATTCAGAATGGACGCCAAATGGACCAGGGCAGGGCAGGCGGGTTTGATCTGGCGGGCTGTCCAGGCCAACGCAACGCAACGCAACGCAGGCAGAACAAGCAAAGGGCGAAAAATGGCACAAGGCATTGGGCATGGGATGGCTTGCAGCAGAGGCTCGTCGTGAGTGGTTGGAGACATGGCAAACGAACGATGGAATCATGCTGAAGCGAGGGGAGCAATCGACAGGCCTTGCAGCTAGTCCTGCGATTCTATACGCGGCCGCTATTCCCCCCGGTCCTGACATCTCACATCTCGTGCGGCTTGCGCCTCTTTGCCATTATCGAGTCTGACGAGCCCACTACCACTCACGTCGACTTACACCTCCTACACCCCCTGTAGATTCTCTCTCTCGCCTCTCTCTCTTTCTCTTTCTCTTCTTCTTCTTCTTCTTCTTCTTCTTCTTCTTCTCCT
>MDJU01000940.1:0-10181 GCA_001721665.1 Trichoderma pleuroti | reverse complement strand
TTTTAAACCCTCCTTTTACTTAATTAATTAGTCTTTTTATTTTTTAATATATCTTTATAGCCTAAGACTTAGGCTACTTTTATAATTACTTATAAAAGTAATCTCTAGGTAATTTAATATAGCCTATATAGGCTCCTTAGGATAAGGCAGGGGTTAACTTTAATATTTTATTTACTATTACTAAGTTATTTAAAAAAAGCAGAATTTCTTAAATATTTAAGTTTTTAAAAATATAAGCCTTAGTTAACTTTATTACTTTAAAAGTATTTACTGCTTTAGTATTATAAACTTTTATATTAGTAAGAGGGCTATATATTATAATTCTCTTAAAGTTATAATATATAATAGCTTTCTATTTTATATTACTTTATTTATCCTAAGACTTATTTAAATATATAAGGAGGGTAAACCTAAGAAGGCTATTAAAAAGCTTTAGGTATTTTTCTACTACCTCTAACTTTAATAAGCCTCTAAAGTCTAAGCTTACTTAAATAGCTCCGTTATTCTTAGTAAAAAAAAAGAGTTAAACTATTTTTCTTATAAAAACTATAGTATATTATAGCTAAGTAAAAAAAATCCTAAGAGGAAGTTTCTTATTAATATATCTACTAACTAAGTAATTCCTATTTAAGCTTATAAAGTAAGCTATTATATAAAGTTTAATTTATATTACTTATATTAATACTAAGGGGACTCTAGATTCTTTATATATAATAAAAAAAGTTAATTATCTTCTAAATAGAGATAACTACTTTAGCCACTGCCTTAAACAAAGGCTTTAGAATTATAATTAATCCTGCTAAACCTATTCCCACTTATCTATTTAAGTTTATTACATTTTATTTATTCTTACTAAATTAGAAAGCCTCTGTTTTATATAAGGCTATAGGGGTAATATAAGCCTTAGCTGCTATAGCTACTATATTTAGTAAAAATCCTTTTTATATCTTATTTAAAAATCTTAAGAAGTTAGCTACTTTTAAGGGCTTTTTTTTTTATAATCCTAAGGTATTTTTTAAATAAAAGCCATAAGTTTAAGTATATCTTTAGCTAGTAGACTAAGTCCTAAGGAATTATAATCTTCCCTTTAAAGTCTACTCCCTTTATTATAGGTTTAGGTTTTAATCCTATAGAAGTATATAAGTTTAGCCTTATCTAAGTTAAAGAAGATTATATTTTTATTACCTTAATTTAAAATATTTTTTAATTTTTTACTAAAGCTTCTAGGCAGTTTCCTTAATATTAGCTTTTACTACTATAATATTAATATTATTTATATACCTAAAGTAAGTATTAAGGTTATTTAGCTTTAGGCTAAGGAAAAAGTAAAGTATAAAAATAATAAAGGAGATAGAAAACCTTTATAAAGCTCCGCACTTTAGCTCTATTTCTAAAAAAGTAGTTCTATAGCTATTCTAAATAAAGGCTTTATAATTACTTATAAAAAAATTAACTTATTTTATAAAAAAAAGGGAACTACTTTTATTCTCTAAGTTTATATATTAGGCAGTTATATATTACTATATTAAAGGCATTAGAAATATTAAATATAAGAAGGGAGATAATAAGGCCTTATACTAAGGCAGCCTTAGTATTATATAGTAGGTAAGTAATTAAGTCTATTATAAACCTATTTAAGAGAGCCCTAAAGTATTATTTTAGTAATATTTTATATTTTATTACTAAAAAAAAAACCCTTTTAACTAAAAGTCTTTTAAAGCCTTTACTTATATAAAAAAGCAGGGAGATAAATCTATAGCCTTTATATATAATATATACTTTCTTTAGCTTCCTAGGTTTAAGAATAATAGTAATTTCTACACTTTAAAAAAAAAGTAAGTAATACTTTATTATTAAACATCTATAGAAGAGGTTAATAATATATTTACTAATAGTAAGCTAGGTTAGTTATAAAAGGGTAACTAATATACTATTTACTTTAGGTATAATATTACTTAACCCTATTATAGCTTTCTTAGCCTTTAGTTTTATTATTATTTAATTCTAGAGGATATTCTTATTAATAGAAAGGTCTTTTTCCTATAAGTTTAAGATATCCTCCTTTATTATCTTTTACTTAAGAAGTTTATCTCTAAGGAAGGTAGCTCTCTTTATAAAGTCTAAAATACTCTTATCCTTATTTATTAAAAAAAGTAGTTAAAAGCAGTTTATTATCTTACACTACTTAACCACTAACTAAATATTTTTAATAACACTAGCTTCTACTATAATCTTATCTTAATAGGCTTATTTACTATAGTATATAATATCTCTAAAAGTTTTATAAACTCTCTCTTAAGCAAAGGAGCTATCTACTACTTCTTTATAAGCTTTATAAGCTACTTTATACTTCTTTAACTACTATAGTATACTATAGCTATTTTAATACTTAATTTTACTAGCTGCTTTTATAATTTATCTAAAAAGGTTTTATAAAGCCTTAGTATACTTATCTAAGTTAATCCTAAATAGTAAGATTAGGTTAACTAAAGGGAGAGTCTAGGTAAAGAAGTATATAAGTTATCTAAAATCTTCCTAGTATTTTAATAAAATATATTTTTTCCCTACCCCTAAAGTTATCCTAAAGGGGTTAAGTAAGTTTATAATTACTATATAGTAATCTAATTTTATATTAAGGGTATATTTAACCCTAGTTACTGCAGGGTAGTTTATAAAAACTAAGTTAATATACTTTCCTAAGTATTAAGTAGGTAAGTTTACTAAGGCTAAGAGAAGGTTATATTTCTTAGCCTACTTTACTATCTTATTACCCATAGAGTCCACGCTTCTACCTAAGTCCTATAGCTAATAAAAGGCATTAAAGTCGTCTATAATAATAAAGTAAAGGGGAGAAAGTCTTATTTAGTAAGGGTCTCTATAGCTAAATCTACTAAAGCCCTTTAGTAAATATTAATAATAATATATTTATATACCTTTATTTAATATATATAGCTATTCTCTAAGCCTAAGGGAAAAAATTATTTACTAAGGAAGTTTAAGAAGATTTTAATAAATATAAAAACTAAGGGTTTAATATCCCTTTAATTATTTAAGGGGTTATAAGCTTAATATCTAAGGTAATTTTTAATTTATTTTTTATTTAATACCTTATTTTACTTAGCATAAGGTTTCTAAATTAGTATAATATTATAATTACCTTTTTATATTAATAATAAAGTAATATCCTAATATAAATTATTCTTCCTAACATTAGCTTAAAAAATTTTAAGGCTAGTATTTCTTTAGTAGCTATAATAAGGCCTATTATTTATAAGCTTATATTAAGTAGTTTATTAATTCTAAAGGGGGTATTAAATATATTTTTATTTTCTTTAGCTTCTTCTTCTTCTTTAGTATTTAAGCTAGCTATATAAACCGCTAACTTAGCAGAGGAGATCTTCTTATAGAAGTCTTCTTTATTTAAGTTAACTTTAACTATAACTTTTTTAGCTAAAGCTTAAGAGGGAAAAAATAATATTAAATTAAAGATTAGTAGTTATAGGCAGGGGCTTAAGCAGGCTTCTAAGTTTAATACTTTTTTTATATTAAATACTAAAGCAGAGGTAAGCTTTAGTTTAAGTAGGTTAGCTTTAATATATTCCTATTAACCTAGTTCTTAAATTACCTAAAGTTAGCTTTTGGTAGCTTATACCTTTTCTTTATTTTTAATAACTAGCTTAGCAGGGTATTTTAAAAAGTCTGCTATATAAAAGCTATTATAATTAATATACTATAAAGGGGATAGGTAGTTTAATATAATATTATTATATTTAAAAGATAATTTATTATATTTACAGCATTTTTTAATCTTAGTGTAATTCTATAGGTTATAAAATCTAAAGTATTAGAAGCATTAGGTAACTTAAGGAAGTTAAACTTAGATTTTTACTAAAAAGAAGCTATTAAAGAGTTTAAAGCTAGATTTAATATTTTTATTAAAGAAAATAAAGTAGCTATATATATTAAAAAACTCCCTAAAGTTAGCTTTATAGCAGAAGATAAATAAGCCCTTAGCCCCTACCTTAGTATATACCTTCTCTAAAATTAATATATTTATAAAATAAATCCCGCTTATATTAATATATATCTTTAATATACTATATATAAGAAAAACCTTCTATAAGTATACTTCTTTAATTTTTAAACTATTATTCTTTACTACTAGCTAAAGTATAATAATTTTATTTTTAATATCTTAATTTTTACCTCTAAAGGTAAAGCCTAATTAAACCTCCTAGAAGTAAGTAATATTCTTACTTATAAACTTTAAAATCCTAATTAATTCCTATTTAACCTTAATAACTAATAGCTTTCTTTATATATAATCTAAGGGGACTTAAATAAAAATATAATTATTAAGGCTCTCCTTAGGTTTATTAAATTTATTTATATTCTTTTTATTAATAACAAAGGCCAGCCCTCTACTACTTATAAGGGAATACTTTAGGTTATTAATTCCCCTCTAAGGGTTTTTATTATAAATATTTTCTTATAACGTAATTTATATTTATATAACCCTAGGGGCCTTTTAGCCTACTTTTTTAGTAAATATAGGGGCTTCTGCTATAATAAAAGACTTAGTAGTATTTAATTTATTTTTCTTATTATAAAATATATTAGTTAATACTATCTTAGTTAGTTAAGCAGCTTTTTCTTTACTACCTAGTTTCTTAAGGTCTTTAGGCCTCCCCTTAGGGTTAATATAAGAGGTAATAAAATTTTTAAAAGTAGTATTTAAGCATAAGCAGACTTATTCTACTATTATTAAAAAAAAGCTAAGAAATATATTATAATAAATAAAAATTAATAACTATAGCTATATTTAATACTATATCTTATTTAGCTTATTATTATATATTAATTTTATTAATTTAGCTTATAATTTTATTTTTAGTAAAAGGTTTCCCTTTTTTATTTAAGTTAATAATTCCCTTTATATTATTAAAGATAAAGGTAATAAAGCCTCTTAAAGCTATTTACGCTATAATTACTATTACTACTATACTTAGTTTTACTTTATTAAAGCTAGGCAAAGGTATTTTATTTATACCAAAGGCTTTTCTAAAGTATTTTTTCTTCTTAAGGGTAAAAGGGAGAACTATAACCTCTCCTATTCTTAGGCCAGAGGGGGTTACTTTTTTCTAAAGCTAGAAAGCTATTATAAATCCAGGGGTAATAGGGTTTAATCTATTCTAAGGGTCTAGAGGGTTTATAAATATTTCCATCTCTCCAAAGGCCCTAGATAAAACTATAAAAGTAAAAAGCAAGGTTATTTTATCTAATAGCTAGTTAAACAGAGTAAGGGTTTTTAGTAACTAGGCACCCAAAAGGTAGGGTACCTGTAGATATAGGAGGGAAGCTTGAAAAATCAACAGTAAGCTTTAACAGGTTTCCCAGATACTTTATGTCATAGATATTTGCTTATGGCCCTCGCTGTTATTGTCGTATCCATGTTAGCATGACCTTTGTTCAGAAATATCAGCCTAATGCAACGATGCCCCATAGAGAACTAAATCATCGTCCATTACTCGCTGTGTACAAACAGATGTAGGCATTCCATGAACGACAGAAGACATCTTGAAGCCTTCAGAATGTATACATTTTGATGACTCTTTCTCCCAGCATGAGCAGAGGAAGAGCAGTTGTTCATGACATCTTATGCTCACTTCGACTACGCAATCATATGCAACTTCCTCACGCTAGGTGCTATCCGTTCTTCATACTGGGGATAATGGAAGCTTATGAAAGATGAAGTCGACGAAATAGCCGCTGACGCAGCTGACGAGACTACCGCAATAGTCTCTTCTATCGGTACTAGCCCACCGCATCATATTTGAAAGGAACGCATCTGATTCAGGCGTTGATAAGGTCGGATTTCCGCAGCGCTTAAATTGCAAAGTGGAAAAGCAATTGAAGTCTTGGAACCGTTTGGGTACTGGAGTGCCACTACCACCAGTATTAATCGGCGCTATGCATCTTCAAAAAGGCGTGATGTGACAGCTAAGCATATCCTAGTGACTGACCGGATCTCCGCAAACCGATGAGACGTCTCCACCGACCGGACCATCATGTATGAGAATTCATCTAGACAGGTGTAGGGTGTGGTGGTTATATACATTGACATGCGAAGCTCATGCATCTCGAGGACACATCTACAAATCGGCGTTGCGAACGCCAGATGTTTTTCTTTTACGGAATTCACCATGTCAGAAACATATGAACACTTCAAGGTCGATCCCGATGGTATTCTCGGAGACCGGGAGGAATTATTTCGCAACCTCGAGAATGTTAAATTTTTTGAAGCTCAACCTTTGCCTCTGGAGCCATGATATGTTCGAATGAGACTGCGGGTCGCAAGTGTCAACTGGAGGGATTTACTTGTCGTCGAGAATCTCCCCTTGTACATTTCTACTAACGAAAAATTGGTTTCTTTAGGCGAAAGCGCTGGCGAAACTGTCGAGATCTCATCAAAAGGCAATTCATGGTTGGTAGGCTGCTTGCCTTCCAGTTACCGGAGGATCGGTGGAGAGATGGGTCCACTTCTAAACGGCGTACTATGCGGGATCATGACTGGCCCAGACAATAACTCGCCTGCCGGAATACTAATCTCTGACAAAGAAAACGGATTAAAGGGCCAATAAACGTCTGGAGGTGTGATGACTGGAATAGCCAAGGATGAGAAGCGGACTCTCGGGGGGTACGACAAATGAGGGCGGTAGAATCATAGCAATTGTGCACGCGGTACTTCTTACAGTGATGGTATACGATGACACAAAGCCTGGTAGAAGCATGGCAGGCATACTAAGCGTCTGGTTTGCAGTGGGAAGCTGGGCAGGCATTTCAATGGCCGTCTGTGGAACCCAATCCTGAGGCATACACAGAGGCTTTAAGGGGACATAGGCGGGGTATGAACTGTTCGGAAGGATAATGGAGGCTGAGGGTGTGTATCTTGAAAGTAGCAGTAGGGGATTAGGAAATAGCACGTCTGAGAAAACGACTATGAGATTGGCCATGCTGCTACTAATGTCACAGTAGGTGGCAGTCAGCAGCCGCGGCAAGTCGCAACTCTCGCCGCAGTCAGGCGGGCCAGACAGCTCGTTGTTGTTGCTACTCTGGGGTGGAATCAAGAGACTAGCAGCGGCAGAAATACAGCCCGGCTTTGAAGTAAATGTAGCTTAGGGCCAAGGGTTATGGAGTTGTAACTAGGCATGGAAAGAAAACAGCCAATTTGCGCCTTGATTTCGTGTCAGTCATTGGCGATCTCTACAGCGTCAAATGGCGATACAAATGACTTACTGTCATAACCAAAGCGGGCTACACTTGAAACGTATTGCTTAAAGAGAGAAGAAAAGGCGAAAACAACGTTTTGTGTTACAACAAAAGCAGTTACTAGAAACGACGTTGGTGGGATCCACCTAGTTATATTCAAGGCAAAGGCGTCGACATGAGCATCTCGGACAAATTGTATCTCATTTGCCTGGTCGCCGACCGTGTATTACTCCGTGTCTGTAACCTCAGTGGAACCCCAAGCTCAAGACAATGCAGAAGAGTATCAACTACGGCATTGTGGTGTCCTGGTCTAGCATACCATGGAGTAAGCAATCATAGCCTTGACATGAGCTTGATGTATCTAGCATGTGACCAGTGGCGATATCTTCATCTTGAAAAGTAAATCGACCAAGTCAAATCTTCTCAAGCTAAAAAGGGTGGGAGGAACTGATTTGAACTTAAGGAAGTAGAAACCTCGCCATGAGACACCTATTACATCTGTATTTCAAGTCTACGTCCGTTGTTCTACATATCGTATGGTACACACGAGGAATATTCTACTGGTGACTCTATATAATAATGGTTATAGGGTATTGAAGCTTTCGAAGGTAATATAATGTAGCATCTATTCCCCGAGCATCATCAAGTCTTACGTCGAAGAGCGCCCCTATAAATATAGGCTAGTAGGACACTCTGCCCCCCTGAGTGATTCTTCTCAATGGAAAAGCTAGTGTAGCTATAACTATTTACACACGTTATATTTTAGCTAACCCCACCGATAAGTCGAATGCAACAAAGTAGAAGGAAAATGAGGCAATGACAGATAATATAGTTTTATGTCTTTTTCTTTACGTCAGGTAGCGCATCCCCAAGAGCAACACATCTTGAATACTTGTTATAGGGCCAGTCTCTTCAAAGTTATTTAGCTCAACTCTATCAGCCGCTGGATTAGTCATAAGAGCTTCTAGACATCAGTCCAAATAGTCGATAAATGCCATCAGCTGGTTGATCCACATACCCCTGAGTCAATGATTTACAGCATCTACCTAGGCGACCTTCAAATACTAGAGAACTAAAACTTTTGACCCATATAAGAAGAAACCCTGCGGGTTGACTAGGCAGGCCGTTGACTAGCCAATCCACTAGGTAGCCCAGCTTACTCTTGGTTATAGGTCTATGGACAGAATTATTCTGGCTGCAGCGCAAAAGATAATAAAGAACTAGGCTGATATAAGCAATTACCCCGACTACTGCAGTGATTCAAAGCTATTCAAAGGGACCACCACTTTTTTCAGGGGACGTTTTATCAAATGTCCTCTGTAGCTCAAGGAGAATCCAAGAAGCCGCGCCCTTTTCTATTTATATTTAGCATGGATAAATTAGCAAACTATTGCTAATAATTATCCTAATGTATACCTTAAGTTGTTAAATTCAAAGTCATCCAACTAGGTCAAAATTGTGTGTGTGTAATCAATATTATCTTATTTAACCTGGATTATCTTATTTAATTAAGGTTATATATTCCTTTCTCTTTTAGGTTGACCCAGCACAGTTGAATGCTACCATGGGCCCGACCCTCAATAAGTCAGCAAACCAGACTTCAGCATACAACGAGACCCCGTTCTGGGTCTTCGATATGCAATACGTTTAAATCCATCAAGTCGTGACCACTTCAATCAGATGGGGGCCCTCCAGAAACCTTTGTTAACCTCAAATACTAGGTACGTATTAATTGCCACCACTGGGTGCATAGAGCAGGAGGCATAAGTATATGTAAGAGATTATATTTGCGGTCCGTACGGTAGCCACTTCTAATTGGTGGTAAAATGCGATTATGTTATTTGACTCCTCTTCAGAAGTACTTTTGGTAGTCTTATTTCGAGCATTTAGTCTCGGTTTATTATATTTGTTAACATAATGAACGGATAAGACCACAAGTCACACCCATATGCCTCAGTGGCTTGATAAGCTGCATTGAGGTAATGGGAACGGTATTCACCACCAGACGGGCAAGACTTTTCACATGGCCCATTAACTAACATTAATTTAAGGGAGCCCCCTTTGGGGAATCCCTTGACACGTGCTGCTACTTTATCTCCTTTAAAGAGGATGTTAAACCAGGCTTTAAGCTGTTTAACAGCTCTCTCCCGGCAGAAACCCGGGTTCAGCCCCCTTAAGTTACCTAATGCCCGCGGTGCTCCGGATTCTATAACCCCCGGAATTACACTAGGACCAAAAGATATTATAAATATAGTAAGCTATTTTTTTAATATAATAATATTATAGCTAACTACTTAACCCCGCCTTAATATATTAACTACAATAGCCCTTATATAGCTTACTTTTTAAAATATTTTATTAAATTAACTATTAAAAATAAAAAAAAGATATAACTTATTAAGGCTTAACTTTAGGCTATTTAGGAATTAAGGTAATAGAAATATAATAAAGTTAACCTACTTAAACTTAAAACTTACCCCTACCTTAGCCCTTAATATTAAAAAAATATTAAACCCAGGGACTTAAATAGGTTTCTGCCTATAACTATAACTATTAATCTCTAGCTTAATACTACTCCCTCTCCCCTAAGTCTTAGCTTAAAAAGTTATTATTAAAGTTAACTTAAATAAAAAAAACTCCTATAAAAAAACCTCCTTTATTAAATTAGTAGTTTATATAATTAGCTTAAATAATAAAAAAAGAAATAAAGTTATTAAAAAAATAAAAATATATTTAATGCCTTTTTTAAAATTAATAAACCCCATAATATAAGCTTATAAATAATAAGCCTTATTATAGCTACTAAAGAAATATTAGCCTTAAAAAAGTTTAAGGAGATTTTAAATAAATATAAAAATAAAAAGTTTAATAATTTCTTTAATTAATTTAAGGGGTTATATATTTAAAATTTA
>MDJU01000094.1:0-74719 GCA_001721665.1 Trichoderma pleuroti | reverse complement strand
GAAGCCCAGGTGAAGCTTCTGACGTTTATGAAAATAATTTTCTTCACATAGTTTTGTTTATACGCGGGGGGGGGGGGGAATGCTCTGTGCAAAAGGGCTACCGTGTGGCTTTTGTCCCAGGCAGAAGAGTGTCCCTGACGACGGCAGCAGGCAAAAAAAACATTGAATGCAGCATGGGGGAAGATGATGGCAGACACGAGTAGCGTGGAGCGCGACGGAGCTCCGCACAAGTTAGTACTTGGCTGCGAAGCTGTGCATACTCCGTGCTGGTCACTGGTACCTTGGCCGAGGGCCAGAAAAGCCGACCAAGTGAGGTAGCATCCGGCCTAGGAGGACTTGCAAGGATGAGTGCCAGCGTACCTATGCCGCGACTCTACGGCTCTGCCAGCAGGGCCAACGACGCTCACCTGGCAAAGATGATGCTGATATCCTGTCGGGAACGAGTTGTACACCAGGGCCAGCTTGGGTGGCTGATCCCCCTTCCCGCCATGCGGTTACTGTGCTCGGCGGATGCTCGACATGTGAGTCTGCCCCTTGGCCTCTGCGATCGATGGAGGCACTGGTTGCCCTGGAACGCCATGAAACACATGGATGGGTCTCTTTCGTTTATTTTTCGAGTCCCGTGTCTGCCAAATCATGTGCCTTGGCGTGTGCGCCTCATATCCGTTGCTGCTGTGTACTCGTACAGCTTTTCTTGCTGGGTGGACTGGCACTCACGCCCCTTGATCCTAGCACGGCATCCATTGCCTGGGCTGCATCGCATGGCTCAGCTCGAGGCCGATCGCAAGGTACCTACACGCAGATCGATGTTGCCTTTGCCTTTTGCCTCAGACAGACCGGGTGCTGGTCCTCATGTTATTTCTCGGGGGGCTGGAGTTGGCGGTCAGGGCTGAGTTGCTGCGTGTTCTAGGCAACCTTTGCTTGAGCGCGATTTATCCCAACACATCAATGGGTCCATTAATGTCCATTCGCCACCAGCCTCGGGTTCTTGCAGCTTACGTTGAGAGCATTGCTGCCGTTTTAAGGCTGTTATGGAGTGATGAAGGAGGGATTGGAGGCTACCCTCGCTTCGGGGCGGCTAATAAGAGGTACCGACTGTGTGCCTGGGACTAAGTGCCAACCTGCAGGTATCCATCATGCATAGGTCAGCCCAGAAAGAGTTGCCGCCGGTGGTCCGCGTCCCAACTCGGTGGAATGAGGCAGTGTGAATGAGTTGAGCTGCAGAAGAACGAGCCGGTAGATGGTGTCGTCAGTAATCAGGTACACGTGCCTGAGGTGCATTTTCAGCTGGGCAGGCTGTCTGCTCACCGCAAGATAGTACACGCACTGCAGCGCCTCATTCCATCACCGACCGATCCTGTGTGTAACCCTCAACCTGGGGACGAGTTTGTGAGTCTGCAAAACAAGACGCAACGGCTTGCCCTCTTGTTGAGCAGCTCACCGGCCCCTTGATGCTAAACTTTCCAATTGGATCCTGCGGCTGCGCAATAGCGCGCTCGGTTCAACTAGCGACGACCCAAGGATGCGAGCGCAGGTCCAAGTATGTTAGGTATTGATGATGGATTCCACGGACCGGTGGGCGCTGTCCGCGAGCCAGCACCTGGATGTTGCAGGTACCTCCATCTACCATTACCATTACCAGGAGTAGTTACTAGGTAGTACGTAAGTTGGCGCACGCTTCAGCGCAATCCCTGGCCTGCGTACAAGAGAACGAAGCCTCGTGTGGCTGTAAGAAAACAAAAAAAGTGACAGATCTGCTGTGCCATGGCTTGCCCACATATGCAGCAGCCCACCTGTTGCTGAACATTGCCCTCCATCCACAGGTACATACATGTACTCCTTGCATCTGTGCAGGAAATCCGTCACCACGATAAGGCACCCTCCGGTGCATGAACAGGTGTTGCAGCATCGAATCCAGGGCCCGGCCCGTTCTAGGCTCTACATGCACATGCCCAGCTTGCGTCTAGCCGGCTAGCCGACTGGGCTGAGGGCCAACCCGCCTCGATTGGTGATGCCGTGGGATCGCCGATGTGTTTCTCGTTCCTAGATTACATTACGCTGGATTCCCCGGTCTAGACTCGTCCAGGCCGTCAGTCGGCGGTCGCTGGCATGAGGTGAAGCCGCGGTCTGGACTTTTTGCTGATGGCGGCAGACGTTGACATCTGGGCCCTCATTGGTAGATGCAGTCAAGGTGACAGCGCCCACGGATGGAGAACGACTACCGAGCCCGGGTTCCAGGCTCGCTCGAGGATCCATGAAGGGATTGGCCTGCTAGACATGTGTTCAGATAGGACCCGACAGGCCATCAGGGACTTAATACGGAGCCCAAGGCAGAGCTAAGGGCTGCTTCTGGGGGTGCGGGACAAGGACATGCCCGTTAACACGTTTGAGCATTCTGGCCAATCGTCGCCCGAATCGAGGGCTGCCAACTTTCTTTAGACGGGGATCAGCGCCCAGGTTAATGTCCTGACGCCTGAGGCTTCGAGAACATTTCCCAGAGCAGACTCCCCGTCCCCGTCCCGGTGATTTGATTTGCCCAGTGTCTGTCTATGGGGGTGCGTGCTAAGGCAATATCAACCAAAGCTGTTCCGTCTCACGGCCCAGGCCCGGGGGCCTCGTAGCCGTGTTGAAGAGTCCGAGACGCGAGGGGGGGGGGGGGGCGCCTCACTCCTACGCGATCTAGACTTCACCTGAGCGGGCGAAAAAAAAAAGCATTCATCCAAGACAATGAGCGTCTTGGCATGCCGAAGAAGCATGGGATGATAATCTCTTTTTTCGACTAAGCCACTTTTTCCCACTAGACCTCTGCATCTGACAGCTCGATTGAGCACCTTGCGCGCCTCGCATCTCCGCTATTTTTTTTTCTTCTGCAGGTCTCGCCCTCCCAATTTCCTGCTGCGTCTCAGGTTCTCGTGACTCAGTTTTCCAAGGCGGCCAGAGCTTGGTCCAGAGTCTTGCCCGTCAGTCTATTGGCTTGGTGGTCAGCAAGCTGGATTTCGCGTACAAGTAGGTGAGTTGTGACGAGTTTGCCCTCCCGAGTACCCACCTCTCAAACACATCTCTGTATTTCTGCGCAGTCTCCTGGACGACGGCCTCGGGTAGCTCGACCTAGAACCCATCAGTCAGTTATCAGTCAGTAACACGGGTCAGGGGGGGAGGGGGGGGGGGACTGGATTCTGGACCCTCCCCCTCATATTCTGACATCGGATTGTTTGTTTCCCCATGCGAGGATCGGGAAATAGGAGCTAGCCAAGGGGGACAGCCCTGCCATATGACTTACATTTGGCTTGCCCTTGAGCCCGTTGCTGGTCAGGTAGTCGCGGACAAACTGCTTGTCGTACGAAGGGGCTTCGCTGCCGGCCTGCCACTCGGCTGCATTCCAGAACCTTGAGCTGTCACTGGTTTCTGGGAGTCAGTAGGCGTCTTTTTGGGGGGGTTTTTTTTTTTTTTTAAAAAAAAATGGAGTGCGCTCTTGATGCAGCGCGCGATGGCACTTGACTGGTCATAATCCTGAATCTCCTCAGAGCTCCCCGATCATTCCGGTAAGGCATGGGGTGGGCGATTGGCTGAGGACGACTTACGGGGTCAAGACCTCGTCGACCTGTGAAACGTTAGTTTATGGTTATTTTGGGATGGATTCAGAGGCGGCCTGGCTGGGGTTTCAGGAACCCTCTGCCGACGGGTGATGGGGGAAAGATTGCCTTACCAAGACGACTTCATCGGTAGCCTCGTCAAGGGCGAACTCGCTGTGTGGAGCTATTAGCTGACAGTCCGGCAGGCAGCAAGGCAATACATTTTGGGACATCATATCTCAGGGCATGTATGCAGAGTACGGCAATCCCAAGGTGACCGGTCAGTCGGACAAGTCCATGCCTCCAAAAAACGAGGGGACCCGCAATGGAAGGATTCACAGCTGCATGAGAAAGTAGCAAGGGGAGGACCGGGGGGGGGGGGCTCGAGCAACTCACAACTTGGTATCGGCAACAATGATGCCGCGCTCACGGGCGTAGGCGGCGGCGGCGCTGTACACCGACAGGCAAAGCTCTTGGATGCGGGCGGCATACTTTTCGCCTACGATTTCGACGGCCTGCTGGGGGGAGATGTTTCGTCCTTTTCGCCTGCAGGGGCCTTTGTGGATGGGGTGTACTGTTTTGTTGGCTGTCAGTTTGATGAGCCCTTGCTGAGCTGGAGGCCGAAGCCAAGGAAGCGGTGGCGGTTGTGAGTTGTGATGACAATAGAACTGGCAAGGAGACAAGGCTATTGGACGAGGAGAGCCGTGACTTACAATGGGCCCGTTGGGGAAAGCGCCGCATCGCTGCAGGCCGGCAGGCTGAGGAATGCCGTGAACGGTGCCATGGGCGACGCTGAACAAGGATCGTTAGCATCTTTGTCCAAGGAGAGCTGGGGGGGTGACCGGTGACCGGTGGCGGTGGCATGATGCTGGCTGATTGCCCAAGGTTGTGTGTGTTGGCCAACAGAGCTAGACGGGTGAGGTGAGATGAGACGAGGCGAGATGGGGAGACGTACTATTCGCTCCATGCGCTGCCGGTGATGTAGCCTCTCACAATGGCTTCCTAGACCGTCGAAACCAGAATCAGCCGTCTGCCGTCTGTCGATAAAAATAGAGCATCTCGTTGTCGAGAAATGTCACTGGCAACTCACAATGGGAAACACCTTGAGCCGGCGGCACACCATGGTTCGACCACGGAGCAGGCCACGTTCCTCCGGCGTCAAGGGAGCTGAGGCCGGCGCCGACAGGGATAGTAGGTGGTGTTTCAGGCCGAGCACTCTCTGCTCGAGCACGGAGAACCAATGGGCTGAGATCTGGGTCAAGATGAGGCCCTTGTCGGGGACGCCATTGGCGAGCACGACGTCGTAGGCCGAGATGCGATCGGTGGCCGTGAAGAGCAGGGACTTGTCGTCGAGGCCGAAGAGGTCGCGGACCTTGCCTGTGGAGAGCTTCTCCAGGGACTGCAGGGAGATGGAGGTGATGGCTTCGGAGGACGACATGGCGAGGCTTGTTGTCTTTTTTGGTGATCCCCCGACTATTGATCTCTCTTTTGGCGGGCTTGCTTTATATCGCAAGGGTTGCGTGTAGTTGATGAGTGGATAGGTGAGTGACTAAGATCCAAGTTTCAACACTGATGAAATTTTGCATGTGGGGGCCGTGATCTACTAGCCGCCGATTTGTGGCGTTGTGTCGCCAACAAAATACGCTCACTCGGCTCGCCGTTTGTATGCAAAGGTTTTTTTCGGGCGGCTGAATCTTGTTCTCAGGTTGCAGAAAGGTGGATGAAGAGGGAAAGAAATTTGGACTACAAATGTGTGAGTTGGATCATGATAGCATGAGCTGCAACACAATGGAGATGAGCTTTTGCTGGACGCTCTCAGGCATGAGCTCTGGTGGATCTTCGGCCGTATGCGGAGGCTTCCGTTTCGGCGCCCCGCTTCAGGTGCCGTGACTGTGAGACGGATTTGAGTGTTGAATGGAGTTCAATTGCCTGCTGCAAAGTGCCGGTGGTGCTACATTACACCAAGGTAGGCCTGAGATTTCATTCATCACGGGAATCTTTACGAGGCGTGAGACTGCACCTATGGCATCAATGATGTCGTGTGTTTTACATGGATAGTACCGGTGGATTAACTCGGTCAACCATGGCATGCAAGAGCGCACTTTTTTTTTTTATAATTTTGAGATCAAGTATATAGCTTCACTGGCTTCGAATCTCAATCGAGGGCTATCTCATGCAGCGGTGGCGGCTGGCGCTTGGGAAACGTCGCCTCCCATGCGCTCTGGGCTTGAATCAGCAGAGCTTCCTGGTGTGCCTTGGCCGCAATTTGCATGCCAAAGGGCCTCCCGTTGAACTCAAGATAGCCAAGAGGCACCGTCGCAACTGGGTAGCCTAAAGTCCATTTGTTAGATTGACATGTACAGTCTTTCGGGGTCGCTTTCGGCCATTCACCTGCTGTGAGGGCAATGCCAAACATTGGACCGTCTCCGGGCCCGATGATGATGTCGACGTCGTTGTCTTCGAGTGTCTTGTCAATTCCCTTGTTACCGCAGAGCTCGCGAGCGCTCTTCATAATGTCGTTATACTCGTCGTCGGTCATTTTTGCCTGCACGGCTCTGAGAAGAGCTGCTTGATTATCCGCACCTGCGTGACTGATTAGACTGGGATCATTTCATCCATGCACACGGCTACATCGGTATGCACGTATAGACTCACCTGGGGGGAGTTCCTTGTCTGCATGAGCTTTATTAAACTCGATGAGATCCTCCAGTGAATGTATTTTGCCATCGTCAATTCCCGCGAGATAATCTCTTATGAGATGCTTGAAAGTTGTGTCTAAGTGGCAGTTAATGACATATTCCGAGGCGTATTAGTTGGCGTAACTTTACCAAAGGCGTTCCATATTTTAATCCTTCCATTATCGGTCGATTCTTCTAGCGATATAAGAGTTACAGGTTTCACAACCTTGGCTACAGATTTCAGTTTCTCGTATGCCTGCTTCCACTCTCGTAGCTGGCAGTGATGTTAGCCATGGAAGCACAATTGACATGACGGGGCCATACCATTTGATCCGTCGCCTGTCTTTCATATTTGACGAGTTTCGTATCAAACAGCCATTTTTCAGGCTCCAAGATGCCGATCCGAATGTCGCCCCATGAACCAGTCGCGGCGCTCTTGTATCCACCTTTAGGTATCGTCGTCTTGCTCGGATCTACAAGGATCTGAAGAAGATTTGCGAGGTCCAAGGCCGATTTGGCCATGGGACCGGCCGAGTCCAGCTCGAGAGTGATGGGAATGATGCCGGTTTGTGACACAATCTTTACGGTGGGCTTCATCGTATACAATGCGGACCTATCGCTGGGCATGATGAGAGAGCCCATGGTGTCGGCCCCGATGGCAATGGGCGAGAATCCCGCAGCGACTGAGACAGCAGAACCGGTGGAAGAACCTCCAGGACTCTACCTACCTGTTAGACATGTGCCATCCCGAAAGATTTGTGGAGGTGATAGTTACACTGTGGCCACCAATGGAGTCATCCTCGCAAAGACCACCCCGGACGTATGCAGACTGCGTCTGGCCACCCACGGCAGACCACCCCAAACTCGCCATATTCGACCTTTATGAGGAATGAGCGGCATTCTTTTGTAGGAAAGGCAGACAAACCTGTACCAAGACCACTCCTAGGACAAGTTAGGAAAGGTTGCTAGCGCACCTGCATCGCGATGACTCACAGATAAGTTTGCTTTGCCAATGACGATGACGCCCGCATCTATGAGCTTTGGATAGGTTAGGCCTCTCCTCTCTGACATTTTTTTTGATCCTTATTACCTGGTCAACGATTTCTGCATTCCTCCTCGGTCTGGATCCGACAAGCGCAAGACTGCCGCCGGTGGTGGGCAATCCCAACTCCGGGACGGTGGCGATGTTGTCCTGGAAGGAGAGCACATGTTAGAATGAGATCCATCTTGAAAATGGAAATATCGGAACGAGAATTTAGCACCTTGAGAAGAATCGGAATGCCATGTAGCGGACCACGGACGTTGCCTGCAGCTCGTTCGGCGTCAAGCTTAGCAGCTGTCTTGTCTAGGAGGTCTTCCGGCGCAACGGCGATGACGGCTTTGAGGTATCCATTGTATTTGGCTATTTGGCCGAGGTAGAGCTTGACTAGTTGCCTGCTGGTGATGGAATGGTCATTGAGCTTGGCTTCGAGCTCAGATGCGGTAACGGTGAGAACGTTGATGTCAGTCATGATTGGCGAAGATGAGGCAACACGTAAATGCAAAGATGAGGAAATTCCTAGGTGAAGAGTATGTGAAATGAGAGATGATGATTTCTGTCAGTGTGTCGCATCTTAAGGAGCGGAGTATGAAGGATTCGACCACAGGTGTGTTGGCTGACTGACTCATAATTGCATTTGGTATGCACTCTCTCCATTCATACAGACTCTCCAACATGCGGCTACCTGTATGGTATATTAGAAAGACAACTGTGGGCCATTCTGTCTCGGTATTACTGCCACGACATTCGAGCTATGCAGACCTGTCAATGCATCATGTACATGATTTGGTTCGCGAGTTAAGGTAGGGTGTTGTAAATATATGCAATCTATTGGGGCAATGGATGTGAAAGAGTCGTTTCCAATTTTTCTTGATCTAGTCCTGAATTAAAGTAGCGAATATGAATGCTAGTTCAATGACGGACAAGAGAGAAGTTGGCTCCAAAATGTATGATGATCTGTCGTACAGCACCATCTTGATCCTGCACATTAAAGCGAGATGTCGGTATAATGATGGCCTGAATCAAATTGACGAAATTGCAATAGCTACCCGTACATGGCTTTGTACCCTAGTAAAACTGTGTGTTTCCCTAGATAGACCAGATTTCTCTGGATAGGGCTTTCCTTTTTTTTAAATGCTGTATGACCTAAGGAGCAGCCATAATGCCATACTGGATCGTTTTTTGGCGTTTAGAAGCTTGCTGGAAAGCTGAGCGTTCTATAAGGGGAAAATTTGACTTTGATGAGCATCTCGGCAGATGCCACGTGAGTTAGCAAGCGTATGAGCAGGGGAAAAGGCACATGATAGCTGCGTATTGAGCGTATAGCTGCGTATTACCTGAGAGGCCCTCTCATCGTTTACGCTGAACCAAGTCCAAACATCTGCAGACACTGATACAT
Organism: Trichoderma pleuroti; assembly: GCA_001721665.1. Taxonomy (NCBI): domain Eukaryota; kingdom Fungi; phylum Ascomycota; class Sordariomycetes; order Hypocreales; family Hypocreaceae; genus Trichoderma; species Trichoderma pleuroti. The sequence goes on along the minus strand of MDJU01000094.1, from coordinate 66,031 downwards.
CTTTATTTATGTCTCGTAACTCCTTCTCCGTCGGTCTACTCACTTTTCTAACGGTGTCCGGATCTCGCTTATACTTGTGCTACTATACTTGAGGCAATTGGGTGTATCCCCAACATTGAACCTCATTCCGGCATCTTTTATGCGGACTTGGACTCTCAATATGAACCATTTAGTCAGATACTACCAGTCATAGGGCAGCGGCATATGCATCGTAGTCAGGACTCCGAACCCCATGTTATCGCCTATCTTATATGACGACGTCTACCTGGAGCCTGCCGGGTGCTGAGCTGCGGACTTGGGTGCGGATCGGATCAGGATAGATAGTAGGCACTTGTAAAGGCGAGCGGAGTTTCAAGGGTGATGTACATCGCTTAACCAATGGAGTTGTTCGGCATTCAATCGTTTGATCTCGACGAGGTGGAAATGGATTTGCAATCATGTGGGGCAGGCTTTTATTCCATCTCCTTGCTTACAAAGTGCGGAATCCTTCGACTGAGATCTCATACATGTATTCGACCACCAATAACAGGCCGTCCAGTATTGCCTATTCCGTTGCTAGTGTGTCTACATTCACCTAGTTGCTTCACATGTTCAACTGACACTCGGTGAGCCAAGACTCTCGGACCTCTGTGTAGAGCAGGGAGATAATAAGTAGATCCTACGTTTAGGGCGTAGGTTGACACAATCCCCTTTATACATCGTATACGTTTACCTAAAATTGAGGAGCATTTCCGAAAGTCATGCCTTTCGCGGTGTATATAAAGGCTATGGACTTGCTCCACCAAAATATCATATAGATACACATCCATCGTTCATAAGATTTTGTTCCTTCCATACTATCAAAATCCGACTCCACCCTCTTTAACTGTGCGATGGGCCAACCTCCTATTCCACCCACTCCCAGCGAGGCCAATGTCAGTGGTAAAACGGTCATCGTCACCGGCGGCAATGCTGGTTTGGGGTACGACGCTGCCAGGCAATACCTTACACTGGGTGCCTCTCGCGTAATTCTGGCATGTCGCTCTATTGCTCGAGGACAAGAAGCCGTATCATCTCTTCGCGCTGACCCTACCGTCAAAACATCCAATCCCGACGCCTTGATCGAAGTGTTCGAGCTCGATCTCGACGACTACCAATCTGGACTTTTATTTGCTAAGAAGGTGAAGGATGAAGTCAAGGAACTTGATATCCTCTTGAACAATGGTGGACAGGTCTTTTTAGGGTATGAGAAAAGCAAGAGTAACCATGAGCGGAACATGCAAGGTGAGAGAGAAAAAGGAGACACGGCCCGATAGTTAAAAATTCCGAGAAAATGCTGATTTCTTTTCTCACAATTAAGTGAACTGCTACACTCATCTTCTAGTTTCTCTTGAGCTGTTCCCGCTCTTGCGATCTACGGCCGCGGTTAGAGGATTGCCTTCTCGCATCACATTTACGGGTTCTGCCACCCAGATTAAACAAAATACTCTTTCCAAGAAGCCTATAGCACCCGGCAGCTCAGTACTCAGCCACTTTGATGACGAAGCTACCTTTAGCAAATTCTTTCGTTACGCCGATACCAAAACTGTCATCAATGCTTATGCCCGCCGACTGGCTGCATTGGCGCCCTCCGAAGTCATTGTCAACAACCCGTGTCCTGGCCTTGTGCAAACGGGGCTGGATAAGAATCTTCCATTTTACCTAAGGCTCCCAATGGGGCTCGTACGCAAGTCCATGGCTCGTACAGTGGAAGAGGGAGCGCGAACGTTGATCTTTGCAAGCGTGGTTGCGGGACCGGAAACCAATGGCAAGTTTCTGCAGCATAACAAAGTCGACCCGTGCGTGCCCTCAAAAGTGTTTACCAGACTATTATAACATACGCTGACAGCAATTAATAGGGGAGCTGCTTTTCTCCATACTCCTGAGGGAGAAGAGTTTATTGGCAAACTATGGAGTGAATCGGTCCAAGATGTTGCTGCCCTTGATCCCGCCCTTGGTGCCTATGCTTAAATTGATGCTGTCCATGGTCTCGTCATGCCTGTGTCTATGAGATTCGGAGCATTTCATGATATGTTAGTGATTAACATTTAGGGATACTGTTTCAAACACATATTCCCACGTAACGAGCACCTATTCCAAGTGGGAATGTGTACAAGAATTAAAGTACGCTGGTTTTCTTTTTCTTTTTAAGAGTCGTTTAACAGTTACCATAGCTGGTAGATCATGAACCCGCCTTTTCCAACCAATCAGAAGCTTCAAGCTACGCATTCTTTTCGGTTAGCTTTGCTGGCATCAACCTTGTGATTTCCACATGTACCTGATTAATATTTTCAGCAGCGAAAACTCCAAGCCTGCACAAGGATGGCCATGAGCCGGTCATTAACATAACGATTGCATACGCAGAGTGCAGTGCACGTCAGTGAATATCCAGGCCGCCGGCATCTGCAGTACAGCGGATATCCTGGGTCTGATCACACAATATTCTCTGTTTGGTCTACAGCGCGAAATTGTCAACGATGCATTATATACGCCTTCTCGCACCGCCCAAGTTGGCCAAGAGCGGCTCCAAGGTCCGACTAGACCTCGTCATCACAATAAATACGGACCTGAGCGACTCGCTTCTGTTTGTGCAAGATTCTCTCGAGATCGTCATCACGGCTGAAGTGGCGTCTTCCTCTGGCAAGACGACATGGGCTCTCACTGGACGTGGCGAGCTGGTCTGGAAGCCAGGCATGAGAATTCTCAAGCCAAGCCTCAACCTTCCCTTACAATTTATCAAGGCGTTGGCGGCCTCTTACAAGACCGAAATATGTATCAGTGCTAAGCCAGCACTTTCAGCGACGGGGGTGCAGAGCATACTCATGGATTCAACCAGCTCTGCCCAGGACGAGGCTGGGCGGGGGCTAATCATGCCTGTATGGGCGGAATTACGCGTCAATGGGCACAACGACGACCATGTTTGTACGCGAAGGCTACATCTAAGCGGCACGAATGAAGGAGGAGGGTTTCTTGAGATTGAGGAAGAGCTGGGTGAGAGTATGGCTCGCCACGTCTGGGACGGAGGAGTTGTTACACTTTGCGCTGTCGCCGGCATTCCCGCGTCCAAAAATTACGCCTCGAACCAAGGAGTGACCATGGCCGCCATGCGAGACATGTTGTGCACTGCCGGCGAATTGAACATTCTGGAGCTTGGTTGCGGCGTCGGCACGTTGGGCATTGGCCTCTTCTCTGTGCTTCGACATATGCGGCCGGCTGGGTCTGGAGGTTGTACCGTCTTGCTGACCGACTTGGAAGATGCAGAGGCCCGGACAAGATGTAATATTTCTCGCCTGCAGCAGAATGCGTACATGACTGGAAAAGACAACGCCCAACTGCTGTATGAGAACCTGGACTGGGAGGACGGCAGGGAAGGCCGCTTCGGGCTGCAAGTCCAAGTCCGGCGATGGGATCTAATCGTGTTAAGTGACTGCACCTATAACGAGGATGGGCTTCTCGCCTTGGTTGAAACACTGTCAGCCTTGCACGCCTCCAATGTAAACAAGGCCACGGGGGAGTCATCATTCACGACCAAGGTGTTTGTTGGCACAAAGCCCCGACACTCTTCTGAGAATGCAGTTTTTGGCCTTCTCGATCAAGCGGGCTGGAAAACGCAGGCGAAACAAGTATTGCCGCTCCCTATCCTAGGCTTGGAGGCTCAAACAGTCGAATTGTACCTGTTTGAGAAGTCATGATGGGTGTCCGCGAATCGGGGTAACTCAATTGTTGGGCAGCTATCACCTGAACATTCTTGAGCTACAAGTAGAGTCAACCCGACTGCATAACTGGATCACACATAACTGCCGTCTAGATGGCACGATCAAGTCCAGATGCGTATTCGACAGCAGTCTTTATGATTCACTCAGTATTACGTCGCACTACAGCTCGGAAACTATGTTGCGGAAGATGCTCGAGAACTCAGATTTCAACAGCGACCAAACTCTCCTGGATATAGCCATGAGTGCTGCGGATTAGATTTTCCAAAGGGTGATTTGTCTAGGCTCAAGTTACTCTTGGAGAGTAAAATTAGCCAACATCTTCGGAACTTTGAGTCTTTTCAACCAATCGTAAAGCGATAGTCTACTAGTCCTTCCGACAAATATTGTGGGAGCTGGGATGCGGTATTTGACCTCATTGATCATATGCTAGATATCATGGTCAGGGACCGATGGAGCAATACGTTTCTATGCATGGCTGCGAGAAAGAACTGCGTACTCGTTATCTGTCGATTGACAGATAGAGCTCAGCAAATGGCAGAGCCGACGGCCGAATTATTGGACGGGCCCCAACCTGAGCCACAACTGATGGCGAGAGTGTCTGTAGAAACCACCTCGGAATTGTAGAGCGATAGCCGGACAATAAAAAATACTAAGAACAAAGCCGTTGTATGAAGCGCAGTACCCGCACATGACACTTTTTTTTTTACCTTGATTGTTCTCAAAGCTTTAATAAACTTGTGGTGTGCGCACCGCCCTAGGCTCACTGGCTGATGGATGTGACTTTACGTGCAGAGGGATGTGTCGATGTTTGGTGTCTGCTATAAGCTCTGGGAGGACTTGACCCTATACCACTGACCAACTCAGACTCATTCAATCAACTTCAATCCCGTCTTCAATTACATTCTCGGTCGCCCAACACGACAACCCATCCGAGACCTCGCATCATATCCATGACCGAACAAGTCAAAGTTCCAGTGTAGACTCTGACGATGAACTGCTTCAACGAAGAAATAGCTTTTAGCTGCGCATCAATTCGCAGCAATGCCTCTCGAACAAACTGTGGGTTGTCCTCGCATGCCTCGGTCAAGAAACTGGCATTATTGCTGTGAACAAAAGTTTCCAGTGTCGTTAGGTTAGCACATTTTTCTTGAACAAGTCTCAAGCTCTGCCGGCCATCTTCCCTGAGTTCGACCTCGCAGGATTGACCTTTTCTACTCTCCACGACTGGGAAATTGATACACAAATGAGAGAGTAGATTTGCATTCACAGATCCGATGCGGTCCAAGAAGGACTGTAGGAGGACGACTTGTTGCTGCGTTGTGTCCAACAAAGTAAAGCGGTTCATACCGTATAACACTGCACGTGCCTCGCGAAATATCTGTCCATTGCTATGTAGTAAGGCGAGCCAGCGAATGGGTATGTCGGGCGCAAATCTCTCTACTCGAGATCCCTTGTCTTGAAAAAGATAGATTGGGTGGGCCACCACGAGCACTCGCTTATATATATCGTAGCGAACCCTTTCGGGCAGGTCTGAAAAACCCATCATACCAGAAGTCGGTGGCTATCAGGCCACGCCCGGTGTCGAGCCCGCCCGAGGTGATGGTGAGGTGTTTTCGAAGGGGAAGAGAGGCGATGTGTTGAGGTGTGGGCCTTTGTATCTTCGGAACCCGTAGCTCGGCGTTACTGGGGTAGGATAGTATTCTCAGACACTCGGCGGGATGTAGCAAATGCCGGCCCTTTGGAATACGAGTGCGTCCGGGGTAGTGGTCAATAGTCGATCGTGGGCGGGCGGGCGTCACAGGGCATGGAGAGGCTGTGAGGAGTGATTAGATGGTCTTCGTCTATAGGACATGCCGCCATATATTTGTCCACATACCGATTGTGATGAATGAGCCTCCAAGCGTAGCTTAGAACAAGGGGAGGGAATAAGTAACGAGGTCTTTGATCTGCTGAGGGTGTTTGAACAGAGAAAAATTGTACTGGTATGGACAGGATCCGTGCTTTGAGTGGATTGTGAGCTAGCCAAGAGGAATGCGTGCGTATATTGAGCCTAGTAATACCAATGCAACCTTCTACCAACGTCAGTGCTGTACTTTGTACAGTGTAGAGCCAAAAGGCTACGAATACCTCACAGTCTCCCGTTTCAAAAAGGAACATTGACATGGATGGGCCCTTTGCACTTGGACGGAGGATACTGGGACTGTATCCGCTGGTTACATGTCCATAGAGCACTAGATGCGCTGGTGCCAAAATTCAATCTCTATTGCTGTTCTGGGTCCCGCACCTGGTACTAAAGCTGGGATTTGTGGCGTGGATCTCATCATGCCTGTGTTTGTGAGATCTAATAGAGAAATTTATTATATACTAGTCGCTTAAATTTACATGCAAGTAATTCCTTTGGCCGTTCCTCTAAAAGTTTGCTCCACCGCACTGGATTGACCGGGCGTTGTAGAACCAGTAAGCCGCGAAATCGGGCTTTCTTGACTCATACCACTGGCGAATATCTGCCAGGCCCGAGGGGAAGATGGTCTGGGATCGGAAGTTTCCGAGATCATCCTGGCAGTCGCCGGGCTTTACGGTAAACGTGCAGACAACGTCTTGGAAACTCTGTTAGCTGTGCACATTGTAGGCTTTCAGATACGAAGCTTACTATCTGGCAACCAAATTGATCCAATCGAGTCCCAGGTAATGATCTTGCACTCATTAGCGGCGTTGTAGGTCAGGCTTTGGCTTGGGCCGGTATAGTTACTTTTTACAGGTTAGCGGTTGTTCAGCGGGCTTGTAGCATGGAAATGAACTTACGGGCCAGCCCAGATCCAGATAGTGTTTGGCGCACGACGAGCGAGCTATATGTCACTGTTTAGTAAAGGATAGTATCTGATGTTGCGCAATAGTACAAACCTCTGGAATGGGTGGCTCAATTTGGCCTGTAGGCGTGCAGCTGCCAATCTGAGCAAGAGCTGCAATGGAGAGCAAGACGACGTTCTTGATGCCAATCATTGTCATAGATTGAATGGGTACCAAAGCAAAGTGTGGAAGAGGAATGAGTTGCAAATAGTTGTAATGAATAGGAACTAAGCCAGTCGACTATTGAAGGCATCTAAGAGCCGACTTATATACATTTTCCTAACTGACGTGAAGAATACTCCGTACAAGTACTGATACGAATCTCACCACATTACCTCATGCCAGCAAAGCCTCGGTAAATACTGAAAGGTATTGTGAAGATTCTACTCCGTATTAGAGCCACTAACAAAATCCAGGGCAGGGGCCGGCCCGTGAAGCTAATGTCCGTTGCCTGCCAGCACTATCTCGAGGCGGTGAAAATCCGTCCACAGGCATTGACCATGGTAGAATTGTAGACTGTTAAAAAGACACCTAGCCTCGACATAGGTCTTACGTCAGAATCAAGAAGGAGAAAATGGAGTCTTGATGAATTTACTGCGGATGAGCTGAACGAGTAGGATCCGGTTGAGGTGTTGGTGAAGGATCGCCAGATCGCCAACGGACTATGATGGCCTGGAATCTTGGAGCATCAAGATTTGCCTACGGAACTCGGTGGGCATGTGAGTGGGCTGAGCCAAATATAAGCCTAAACAAAACCCCGACAATCACAACCTAGTAGTAGTTCATTTACGTCCAAGACGAATGCATCTGCCGAGTCTCTGCTGCTGAGAAAAGTTCCGACGAGACCCAAACATACTCCGCATTTGTACCCCTGAGTTTCTGCAGTTTTTAGTCAGCAAGGATTGAGTTGATTGGGCGTATTCCCTAGCCAAGCTGACTGCAGCCATGTGCCGTATACGGAAGTCTCACACTACAACTGCTCGGCTCAACTCTTTGCAATATACGAGACAATACGATCATGATCTGGCATAAAAAAAAGCCAAAAAACCCCCCAAAAAACATACAACAACCGGTGTTCGCTGATGGTCACCCACTCAACTACTAATCTGTCTCTCATTAGCTTGACTCTGGGAGAGCGGACGGGATCCCGTATTTTCTAATGGATATGGTCGTATGTGACTAGTTCGGGCGGGTAATTGCCCTAAGAGTGGGCATCGTCAATGACAGACAAAGAGTTGAGGGGAGAGAAATCATGTATACAAATTTGGTGTTGACCAAGAGGCTCACCAGTTCATTGCATTGGCTATTACTGTGTGTTCGTACAACATAAGACACATGTAATGAGGAAGAAGTAGTAAATGAATGGGGGGGATAAGAATAAATTTCCGCTGCAAAAACGCTATTTTTTTTTAAAAAAAGAACGAAAAATAAAAATAAAAAGAATGAAATCAAGGCGTTCCACGACCACCACCAGCCGCCTTGGCCTCCCTTTCCAGAGTCTCCACCCTCCTCCTCAAATCATCCAGCTCGGCCCTCATACCGGGCGCTTCGCCGCCGACGAACTTGTAGAAATCGAGGAGGAAGGAGAAGAGGCCAGAGAGGCCGGACAGCCAGTCGGGAACTGACATATTAAAAAAGTTTGTATTATAATAATGAGTGTAGTATGAAGATGCTTAAATAAGAATGATTGTTGTAGTAAGAGAAAGGGAAAAGAGATGAAAAAAAACGCGTGTTCAGAAATTTATAGACTACATCAATCTGGTTGGTCTTTCCCTCGCTTAATACATTCAAAACATTCTCGAAAGTGAATGAACTGTAATCGACAGCACCTGTCTATTCTTGATACCGAGAAACGTACACATTGTGCTCAACTACTAAGGTAGGTACCAGACATTAAGAAAGAGAAAGTACATCTGCATGTGGAATAAGGGAAACGAAACGAAACATAACACCAGTCTCCATCTGGGTAAAGGTGTATCAGAAAAGACAAGAGAACGAATGTTCAAATGGGTTCATCAATGTAAACTCTCCTTTTGTTGTAACATCATAATACCGAGAATGAAGGGTACGGTTTTACTTTGGCAGAACAAGTGGAAGAAGCCCATCACAGAAATCCCTCCTCATTTCGAGACGACCTGATCGGCGCCATTGCACACATTGGTAGCACCATATGCAACTGGAGAGCAGATGAAAACAGCGTCATTGCTCAGTTCTGCGAGACGCATAGTGTTCGGTTGCGTTTCAACTTTCACTGCACACGAGCCCGGGCCTGGGGACGAGCCACTAGTGGGACTCCCAACGAGTTCTCCGAGACGGCTTGAATTTGTCTGTCAAAACTATAGGGCTTGGGGTGGTATAATAAGCATTTTGGTGGGGTTTTTACGCTTTGGCGTGTTACTGCTGAGTTTGTGGACCTGGAGTAGCACAATTTTTGTTTTCCATCGGAACACATTAATCCCACTACTTATAGTTTATAATCTTAGAACTTTGATTACTTACTTTGGATCATATAGATACTTTGGTACTCATATCTACTCAAGGGCAACGAGGCTTAGAGTCCCCAATTTTGGAAAATGGAGGCGCCTTGATCTGCCTTGAAGGAAATTTATGCATTGTAACTGCCCAGGTTTGTATCCTCGTGTGTCCCGCCTTAGTACAATGGCCTCTATCACGTAGGTTATTATATGTACTATATGGCTATCTGTTTATGGATGTTTATAGATGCCCTAGGTAGATATATAGGCAGGTACCTATAGTATTCTATTCCTCTAATTCTGTGAGTATATGTACCCACCTAAGAAGCCACCCCATTTATGTACTACCTACCGACATGAAGGTACCTAAAGCTCTATAACCCCATCTCATTTTGCCTTTAATCCTATTTAATCACCCCTTCGAGTATGAAAGTATCTTCAAAGGAAAAGGCTGAATCAGATCCAAAAGAAGGTTTTGAATATTGAGTTCTAGGTTGCCTCGGGGCAAATCAGCCAACACCGGATACTATAAATACATACCATATCAGCCCCAATCGAATCCTCCACCTCCTCTTCCCAAATATTCACTCTTAATAAGAGACAACTTAATAAGAGACAGAAAAGAAAGAGAACAGAGAACGTTCTGCCATGGACATCGTCGAATACCTTACCGGCCTCGTATGGCGCGCGCCTGAGTGCCAATCTCAGAACAGTCCTATACTTCAGCTGCCAGTCGAACTGCTTCTTCACATATTCGATTTCCTTCCTCCTTACAGTCGACTACTCGTCTACCAAACCTGTCGGGCCCTGCGAGCAATCGTTCATCGAAACTTCGTTGCCGGGAGGGGAGTGATGCTGGTCACAATGGAGCACAGACTGATCTATCTCACTCATCTCGCCAGGTCTCTGCCTGATCGATGGGTTTGTGCCAAATGTTGCAAACTTCATCCAACTAACACGTGGGATACGCCATCATCTTGGTTATATAGACCAAGATGTGGAGATGGCTACGATTGGAAATCCGATGTACACAGCGAATCCCGCAGGTTCTTTAATCATCAATATTCTGCATCGCATAGACACATTGAACTCACGCTCAAGTACGCTCGATTGAATAGCTCAAAGAGAGCACATCAGAGACATCTTAAAAGCCTTCTTACAGCACATCACGCCATCAGTATTCGCGTAACTGAAGGCATTCGAGTCAAACGCTCTTTTTACCCCAAGGTTGTAGATGGAAGATATTTACTTCTTACCGTCCAGACTTATTTTGGGGTTGGAAGTAATCTTATATCACAACAGTCTATAGATTGGATTCAAATTTGTCCTCATCTGACTGCCCTGGGTATATTTTCCTTGTCGAGACATCATAGGATGCATCTAGGGAAGATTATATACTTGGCCTTCGCAGCGCCAGCGAATACTCCAATTTTTGAATCCTGCTCTTCTTGTGGAACGGATTTCTCTGTACAGGCATCACCAAAGCGAGCTACTGTATGCAAATGGCAAGATTTGGGTCCGGAAGGATCGGTATATGATCCAGAGTGGGCGGCGATGGTGCGCGAGACGACAAAAATCTATCACCGGCCTGGAAGCATTCGGGAGCTATATGGCCAGCATGAGCACAATGGTGAACTCTTACAGATAGTCCCCAAGCCACTTGTCTTCTAGTGCTTGATCTCAGGGGTAATGGGCCCTGACTGGGCATGGGAAGGAGATGGACCAAAAAGACAAAAACATACAACAGCCGGTGTTCGCTGATGGTCACCCACTCAACTACTAATCTGCCTCTCATTGGCTTGACTCTGGGGGAGCAGACGGGACCCCGTATTTTCCAATGGATATGGTCGTATGTGCTTGAATGGAGTTGTAGTGGGCTTCTTATACTTAGTTTCTGTAAGCTACGAACAAGCGTAAAAGGTGGAACCAGACCCTTTGTTGACGATTCAAGCCCATCACTAAGTCATTCACATTCAGCATGGATAGAGTAAATTTCTGACGGAAAAAATACATGTTTACGCCATAAATCCATTGTCTGAAACTTTCCATTTCATCTTGCTCCGATTCTCTCCTTCATAATGCAGCGACCACCCCTTTGGTTTCAGAGCCACACCAAACCCTTTCAAAATCTGTTGGGCGAATGAACGAATAGACATAAAAGACAACCTCGACTGTTTTCGCAAGAGAGCCTTTACGACATCTGAAGTTTGTGAGGCACGCAGGTAAGTGATGTGATGTACGACCCATGCTTCAATGCTGCTACCACCAGCCCAGTGACTTTCTCGACTGCCGACAAAGAAAAATGGCCACCTTGCATTCTTTGGGAATTGATTCGAATATTAGAACCATTATGACTCTAATTTGGTCTGTATTGTGTGGCAAACTTGATAGTGGCTTAGGACGCAGGACTTTCCAGGCTCTTCATTTCCCGATATTGCTCAGCATCTTAGTACCAAAATGGTACTTGTACACGAAAACACATCAAACAGATACTCGTCGATACCATTTTGGCGCAAAATACAGCGAGGAAGACATGGTGTTGTAAGTAGCTCCTGAATCAACGGAAATTTGACTTTCACGATGTGAGTGTAAGGCACCTACTCATTAAGAACCGTCTGATCATTAGTGAAGAACGTGCGAAAAGTAAAAGCGATTGGGAGAATAAAATGCTTCTACTATAGATAAGGCATAAAACTTATTGCATATACTCCGAGTTTCGGCCTGGATTCCTCCCTCTTATACTTTTGTGGTCATAAAATGCTCGCAGCCAAAGCCTGACTTCGATATCGAGATGGCTTAACATAACTTTACGTTCTATGAGTATTAAGCCACCGACTATTACAATTTAAACGCTCGGATATAGCCTTTGGCTTTTAAAACTTTGATCGCAGTAGTTTTGAGGAAGCTTCTTCGCAGCTTCTGTTTTATACTTCCTTGGGTGGCTCCTATTGTTTATTGTCCACAGGCTGGCTATATAAGGATGGCGCTCTGCGTCACTGAAATTTTGTCCCAAGACAACATTCCCACATCTCTTCTACTCAAACCGAGGATCATCCGTATGCACTTGACGATACCGAGAGACACAGCATATATGAACAAAGATACCCAACCCATATTTCAGAGTGCTTTTACTAAGCTTTAAAGCAATTCGCCGCACGTCTTCACCAACTGGCATCTAATACGGTACATTACATACCAATATGGTGGTTCCAATAGTCCTACTTTTAGCAGGCAACTTGATGCTACGCGTACATGGCCCTTCAAGTTTCATCAGCTCCGCCATCCTCTGGACCACTATTCAGCATCCACTCGCTTCTCTCTTGACAGCAGCAATCGACGGGGAGCCTTGGATTGTCCAGCTCAGACACCGGGAGGCATCGAATAGTTACAACAGTGCCCGAATAACATGACTCTGCTGGTGGTTGTTACATGTGAGCGCATATGTTGCCTTCGTCAACAGGCCCCTTGGCATTGGGCCGGACCTCGAAGCTGTGATACTCGGCTCTATCCCCCCCGTTGTGCCTCATGAATTGTACCATGGTGGGCATTTACGATAATCTCGTTAATATGCTGGAAAGAAGCCTGCGTTCAAGGCCTCCATATGTGGGTCAAGGATGGGTCCCCATGGATTTTTTGTGGTCTTTTCATGTAAGTACAAGTCGTGATTCGTTGTCCCTTCCACTCTGACATCATATTAGAATCCGTGTCATTGCTACACACATTGCTTCATATACCTGTGGCAGGAGGTGTAGGAATTGCAGGAGGTTGGAGGAGGAGGCGGAGTTATCAGAAATGCTAGACTTACAGGAGCAGGAGAGGAGGAGGAGGAGACGATATATAAAGAGGGGAGATGCAGTGGATGAAGGGCCAAGAGACCAAAGACAGACACAACGAACCCAACATACACGACGACATAGACCGGGAACACTCAGGAGACGCCAGAAGACAAGGAAAGACGGGAAAGCAAAAAGGAAAAAAGAAAGCAAAGCAAAAAACATACAACAGCCGGTGTTCGCTGATGGTCAGCCACTCAACTACTAATCTGCCGGTTAGAGGCTTGTCTATGGGGGAGCAAACGAGACCCCGAATTCTCCTCTACCTATGGTCGTATGTGTCTTGGAGTTGCGTGTATTCGATTTATACCAGATATCACAGAACAGAGATGCTTTCGGTTACATGAAGAGCAATGAATGAGTTAGAATCGTGCTGCAACGTGTTCAAGAAGGGCTTTGTATTGGGATTGGTCCGTTGTGGACATGACTCACCGGCTCCAGTAGCCAGCATACTCTGTATGTACCAAGTTGCGTGGACTTGTTAGACTTCACGATACAGGAGATATAGATGGATAGATGAGCTTACGACTTGATGTTTCTCTTTCCGCCTCGATTATTACCATTCTATAAGAATGTTAAAAATGCTGTAGGAAAGACAGAGCGTTAATTGCTTCTCTAGATTCTTCTAGGTCAACATTAAGCACCTCGCGGATCTTTCAATTAAGGTAGCAGCCAGTCTCTAAAGTGACTCTTATCCTCAAGGGCCTCGATTTCTCATTTGAAGAAGATTCCAAAAACGAGTTGCCATGGATTTCTCTTCATTGGAGAGTGCTGAGAGTCCATTGACATGCCCAACCCATTCGTATACATTGGAAAAAGTAATTGCTGTCTCGAAAATGGACAAACCACGAGAGGCACATACTCAGGTAAATCAGTAAGAAAGTAAACTTCCACGAAATAACAAGGGTCTGGCATCCAGTTCTAGCACCCCAAGTCCCAGATTTAAAGCTACCTTATATAACAGTAAGTGATGATACTAAAAACAAGAGAAATATAGTTATAGTAGCAGATAGTAGAAAAATGTAAGTGGTAGTAGAGGTAGACGTAAAAAATATACCTTCCAACTACATCATGTTCCTTCAGTGATCTTCTTCCTCACTTGAATAGTCTGCCTTTGTGGCAGTCCATACGTGTGATTCATCAAAGCATATTGCACCCATTGCGACGCACTCTTGACAAGCAATAAACTCATTAGTACATAAACACTCAAAATAATCCCCACTGATGCAACGGGTACAGACGTCACACCAATATGCCTTGCTGTCGAAGGCCTGATGTGTCTGTTCGAGAGCGAGAGCGGAGCTAGATCCAGCCACAGTGTTAACATTATTGCCAAAATGACTGAGCATCTCAATGACTCGTGCATTATTGCTCTTGCGTGCCCAATCAAGAACAGTTTTTCCAAAAGCGTCTTTTGAACCAAGGGCTATCCCCCCACTACATGTCAATAATTGATCGACCACCTCCTCATGCGCATTTCGTACAGCAGCAAAGAGCGCTGTAGAGCCATAAAAGTCTTTTGAATGGACTTCTGCATTCTTTGAGAGAAGAAGTTCTGATACATGGTGATGACCACGCATAGCCGCATAGAATAAGGGTGTGCGTTGATGGGCATCGGAACGGTTAACTTCGTCTGGGGTAGATAGGTCAAGCAGCGTCTTAACGACATCTGGATGGCCTTTTAGACAGGCTACGTGTAAGGCTGTTCTGCCAATATAGTCCAAGGCAGCCGGTGAGATCCCTTTACTCAAGAAGAGATCAAGTGCATCGAGATACCCTCCATCTGCGGCTGAATGCACTGGTGTCCAGCCGTCGACATCCGTGTCACTGATATTGGATCCCCTCTCAAGAAGAAGATTGACGATTTCAACACGTCCGTTATGCGCCGCTAGATTGAGCGGTTTCCAGCCTTGAGCATCTGCGACGGTAAGATCGACGCCGTTATCGAGCAGTAACTTGACCACTTCAACGTTACCCTCATAAATGGCTTTTCTCAGCGCAGTATTACCGTCGTTATCGGCGACTGTCGCGTCCGCGCCCATTTCTATAAGGAATTGCACCATATCGACTTTGTTGTTTGACATGGCTGCCAGTAGGGGCGTCACTCCATTTGCTGACGATCCCTCTATATCGGCACCGTAGCTAAGGAGAAGCTTTGCAGTATCGATTTGACCCCAATGGGATGCTAGGGTAAGAGGCAGAAATCCAGTCTCTAATACAGCGCTATGGCTTACACCAGAGTTGAGGAAAAATTCTGTCACTTCCAGCTTACCTAGTGCAATCGCGCCGCTTAGGGGAGTTTTTCTTTTATTGCGCTGAGCTGCCAGAAGATCAACGCCGTTCTCAAGAAGGAATTTGACTGTTTCAACTTGCCCGCCTTCAGCTGCACAATGGAGAGGATTGTATCCAGAGGGACTAGTTCCCATGATGTCTGCTCCATTCCTAAGAAGAACACGTACGGCATCCACCCCGCCCTGGAAAGCCGCGATGTGTAGGGCTGACCAACTGTACTCATCGCCAATGGTAGGATCAGAGCCACTGTCCAG
Source organism: Trichoderma pleuroti (assembly GCA_001721665.1). NCBI lineage: Eukaryota > Fungi > Ascomycota > Sordariomycetes > Hypocreales > Hypocreaceae > Trichoderma > Trichoderma pleuroti. The sequence goes on along the minus strand of MDJU01000094.1, from coordinate 50,597 downwards.
CAATAGCTGAATGATCTCGGAATGTCCATTTTTAGCGGCGCATGTAAGGGCTGTTTGGCTCCATCTATCCTGTACATCAAGTTTAGGTTTCAAACTGAGAAGGAAACGGACCACTTCAGTGAAGCCGAAGGAGGCAGCATCAAGTAGAGCTGTGCATAAATGGGCGTCAACGGCGTTGATATCAGCTCCGTAATCCAGGAGTAGCCGAGCCAGCTCTACGTCGCCTTTGAGGACCGCATTATGCAAGGGCGTCTGTTGGATATCGGTTGTAATGTGTAGCCCTTCGACATTTTGACGAACTAATAACTCCGCAACATCTATGAGTCCATATGAAGCTGCTTGATGCAGCGCAGTTACTCCTTCGGAATTCTGAGCCAATGAGTTTGCGCCGTATTGAAGTAGAAGCTCCACCATTTCAGCAGGCCCGTTATAAGTGACAGAATGGAGAGCAGTCTCTAATCTCTTGTTCACGGCGTTAGGCTCCGCGCCGTTCTCAAGCAGTAATCGCACCAAGCGCCTATGGCCATTAAATGCTGCCTTATGCAAGGGACTTTCTCCATTATATGATGTTGATGTGACGCTGGCACCGGCCTCAATTAGTGCTTTGGAGATTGCCTCGTTACCATTACGGCATGCAGCTGCAAGGGCTGTCTCTCCAAAGAACGATTTGTCATCTATTTGATCTTTATGTTTCTGAGATAGCCGTATAGTGACTTGAGTCAAGTCAAGCTTCGAGGCATAATACAGAGGGCTGTGTAGCGAGGACTGCGAGAAGGCCTGTGGTGTTTGCATATCGCCGGCATTAAAGAGACCTTCCCTTATATCCCTTTCCATCAAATCAAACCAGTTCTTCCAAGACTCCCAAACCCAAGTGGATGTGTCGAATAGGGAGTCCATTAGCTCCATGATTACTTCATCCTCCAAACTACCATTGTGAGCATGGCGATGCCAAAAGCCTGCCGCATAATCTCTGAAAGATCCTTGAACTTGACCCGGTTCTTGATCGCATTGGAGCTGCCAAGCTTGCTGGTAATGAATATATCGAAGGCATAATCGTGCCAAAGTAATGTGTTCTGCCCTTTCGTTTGAGGACCTCAGCTTCTCATTTGCCTGTAGAGTGTCTCCCGAGACGGCGTCGTGAGAGAGGAAATATTGCTTCACGGAGAAGTGAGTGAGTCGTAGCGTAATAAGTCCGGGATCTAATTCCATTGGGTGTTTTCGAATATCTAGGAGTGACCCAAGGACTCCTGTTATCTCGCTGTTGATGTAATCGTCATCGACGAAATCGGGCAGCTCATCTACGGGCAGTTCTTCGTCTTCAAAGCTGATCAGCACAGCTTCGGCAATCTCAGCAATAGTCAAAGGTCGTATGGCGAAGGTGACCCAGCGCAGTAAGCCAAATGCGCGATCTTTCTCATCCTTTGGTAGTTGGGATAGTCTTACCCAGTTTCTATGATACAGGTTGTCAAGGCCAGAGGGAGTTTTCTCAATGGCATCTTGTAACTGTTTCTCATTCTTCCAGCTGCGCAAGGAGTCCTCCTGTAATTTTAGCCAGAGAAACTGACCGCCGCATTTCTCAGCCATCTTTTCTGAGAGGCCATTCTTAAGTGACTCGCTCTTTTTGGACAGTTTCGTTTCGACAATACTTCTCGCAAACCGCTTCGTATCACCGCCAACGTCCTCCGATACGATACTGTACTCAGATTTCGTACCTTGAATACTCTCAAATCCAGATCGAATTGCGGGCTCGTCTCTGCTAGTGATGAGGATTCGCGTATCGGAACCAGCAATTGCTCCACCAAGGTTTTCTAAGAAGTTCGTAATGGAGTCGCCCCGTCTCGTGTTGGAATTTTTGTTCAGCCAGGTACATTCGTCAAGTCCGTCCATGACAAAAATACAGCCCGGAATAAGACGAACAATATTCGAAAAGAGGCTTAATGTAATCACTCTGGTTGCAGCTGACTCGTGCTGCTTCTCTCGTTCCACGTATACACGGTCAAATGCAGGTTGATGGCGCGATATAACCTCCCATAACCATAATCGGATAGCCTCATACGGGTCGTCGCGGCTCTCGAAATCTGATGAGAAAAAGAAGCTTGCCACTGGAGTGTTGGTAGATTTCTGGAGATGCTGGACTATCCAAGCGGAAAGAATTGTTTTGCCAAATCCCGCCGGCCCATTTATCCATAAGATGCTAGGCACTCCCGGACTCTGTGGCAGGGATAGCCAATCTTTCAAGGCGGGACGGTTGAAAATCCACTCGCAAGTGTCTTCAAGTCTTTTTTGAATAGCATCCTCATATATTTCGTTGGGCGGATGCCTAACTAACCAAGCGTGTAATTCCCGTCGTGTCTCTGCGTTGGCCTTTCCCTCCAACTTCTGGAGAGTGTCACGAACCTCGACTGTCCAAGACTGATCAACTTGGACGGTGGGGTTAGGTGGCTGAATCCCGTTCACAGCTGTTGTTCCAGTGATAGATTCTATAGGCACAAGGTGGTACAAGTGTTGAACCAATTTGCCAATAAGCTCTACTTGAGCCTCTCGTTTTGCCTTGCCTTTCAGGGCCCATGAGAGCTTTTCCTTTCTGGGTCGAAAGGGCTCTGTCAAGCTCCTGACCAGAGGATGGCTCGGGTTAACAGGGGGGTTGGGAAGCTTTTGATCACTCAAAATTTCGCGAATAATCTCGATAAGTCTGCGCACAGTCTCCAACGTTTCCGCATCATCGAGGGCTTCATGCCGATCTTGTGATAGCGATAGTGCTGCCTGGTCCAATCCCAAACCCAAAGCTTTGCCCCATTTCTCGAAGCGGATCCTAAAGGATGCGAATTGGGCGGCTAAAGTCTGCTCATCTTTTTTGAAGTGCTTATAGTTATCAACCCTCTTAACCAAGTCAAGGCAGGTCGAAAATAGGCCAGCGAGCCCGATAACTCCAACTGCTAGCCCAACAGGGTCCATACCTACTAGGGGGTTTGCAGAATGCGAATGAGTGCATGTGTATATGTGAAGCTTACAAGAGGGGTAACCTCATGATATGATCTCTACCTATATATCCTGGTCTCTTAGTGTGGCTATGATATTAGGCGCCGACGCTTTCCAAAAGCGACTGCCTTGCCGCCCGGCTGCTGTACCACCTCCGATATTTCTTCCATGCGCTCAAACGGCGCTTAAAATGCGTAAATATGGTAGAGATGGATGTAGCCAATTCTAGTAGATCATAGTAGATGTAGCCAATTCTAGTAGATTTCAACATATTTAATAAACAAAACTTAATCCAGTGAGTGAGAGTAGATTCTTTCCACGGATAGTTGTCGCAGTTTTGCTTGGTAATTGCATTACAGTCTATGCCAAACAGCTTGCCCTCTACTAAGAACACCCACTCGGAATGATTTACCCGTGCCTCATATCTCCAAAGAGCAGTATGAAGAAGCGCAGACTCATATCACAGAAGAACTGAAGTGCGTTGAAAATAATTCATTAAGTTTGCAAATAAAATGTATACGAACCAGTCATATGATATCAAGACCTTTAAAAGTGAAGAAAAAGAGTCAGGCCCCTTGGGCAGTCTCCATGAGTACATGTAAGAAGAAATGAGGTAGATCTACAATAATCCCTTTTTAAAGGGAAACACCACCAAGCCACCATCTCCCTCCAATTGTGATCACATTAATGCGTTTATGACATGGCAGCCATGTTCATGGGAAGAGCACCGCCCCAGCCACCGTGGGCACCAACACCCTGGGCAGCATTCACGGGGAAGCTACCAGGGGCACACTGGACGAAGCAAGAGCAGCTACCATCAGCGCCAACAGTGCCCTTGCCGGGTTGGATGCTGTTGTCTCCGCCAGTAGGGGGGGCAGCAGCAGGAGGAGCAGACTGCGCAGGGGGTGCGGCAGCGGGAGGAGCGGCAGCGGGAGGAGCGGCAGCAGGAGGAGCAGACTGCGCAGGCGGGGGAGCAGGAGCAGCAGAGCTGGAACCACCAGTGATGGGAGTAGCAGCACCAGTGCCGTTCTGGGCAATAGCCAACTGCTGGAACTGAGCCTGGGTCTTGGCAGCGGTAGGGTTGATGGAGAAGACCATGCCCTTACCGCAGTGGCCCTTCTGTCGGCAGTAGAACCCTGGACGTTGTTAGAAGCTGTTTCCAGACGTTTTATGCGCGCAATCATCTACTTACAGAGAGGAGTAGAGGCCATAACCTGCATAGCAACCTGGGGAGCGGGAGAGATGGTGTTGTTGGGGTTGGCCTGGAAGCCAGAGTCCATACCACCTTCGAGCTTCTTGCACGGAGTGTCGAAAGCAGACTGGGTGACGGTATGGTTCATGGACTGGAACTCGAAGATGACGGTGTCACCAACGGGAATGTTGTTGAGCTGAGGAGGAGAGTAAACAAGACCAGCAGCTCCTCCAACGGTGACGGTGTGGGTAGCACCGGCAGCGGCAGCGGTTGTGGTCTGTCCTCCAACAGTCACGGTCTCGGTGACGGTGACCTTTTGGTTGTAGGTGGTGGTAGCGGCATCGCCACCAGGGTTGGCCCAGATGATGATGATCTCAGTCAGAGCGTTGGCGGTGATGCCGTGACCAGCCATGCCGCTGGCAATGGCGATGCTTCGCTCATCCATCTCCAATTCAACTGTTCGGGCAGCGTTGTCCGGGTAGGCATTCTGGACCTTGTTGGCCATAGCAAGAGGCGTGGAGGCCAAAGCTAACCAGGAGTAAAACTTCATCTTGACGGTGTGGGTGAATTATTGAAAATCTGACTTGTACACGTAAAAAAAGGAGAGCTGTCGGAATACTTGAATCAACCAAGTTTTAAAGGGCTGGTATGGCGAGGGCCTGCTCGTGAAGCGAATGGAAAGGAAATAGAAAAAAAGAGGGAAAGAGAGCAACTGCCGAAACAATTGGAGACTAGTGATGAGGAAACGAAAGAATGTTTTACTCGACTCGGGGAGAGCTAGACATTTTATCTGTCCAGACGCCATGCGGCCAAGCATAAGGCCAGCCATTTCTGTCTGATGGAACCAGACCCTTGAACCCCCCATTTCCGAGCTAAAGAGTTGTATTCCGGGGCTTGATGCTTCCGAATCGGTGGTGCTCCGTGCTGCCTTGCGCATTTGGTGGTTTGCAGGGGGTCAAGGAGAAACCTGTAACAGAGTTGTCTCGGGTGGCGTTTGGCGATGTTTTGGCGTGGCCCAGTCCCCAACCCCGGTCCAGCGGCTAGGTCCTTGGAGCCCAAGAAAGCTGCATGTTTCTTGAGAGCCATATGCATATGGACCTCTGTTGAAGCATTTTCTGAACCGTGAATCAGCTGCGCTTGGTTATCGGTCGCCACGTTAAGCCCCTGTATGATGCTCAGCAAGCGACGACAAGGTGGTGGAGACGCAATGCAGAGCACCCCCGGAGACGGCAAATAAAGAGTGCACGGCACTGCGCATTGCCGTGCTCTTTTCCAGATTTCTTAGGTAAGGTGCCAATATGCGTCGGCCATTCATTTTCCTTTTCAGTATTGCCTGAATAATGCGCAATATCAGCTGTGATATTAAATTCATGCGACTAGCGCCATTCCATAAGCCTAGCAGCGGCCCTTGAGGAAGAAGCAAAAGTCAACGCAAAAGCAGACGCAAAAGCAGACGCAGAGTTGGCGGCAAAATCAACTGGAGGCCGCAGACCTCCAATTGCGCCCGAAATAGCATGCAGAGGTCGCAATTGTCTGCCATAAGGGGTTGAGGTCAGAACAATCTTCAAGCGCTCGAGGCCAAGCTAGTCGCAAGGAACCTCAAACCGCCATTGTGGAAGGTGAAACACGGCTTCCAGATGGGCCGGGGACTGGGCCGTACCGCATTTCCCATCAGTAGCTTGTCGCTTTTGTAATCCCAGGAGTCAATGCGATCTCGACTTGGTCTTCCCGACTTGGGTTGCCTTCACCGGATCTATCGAAACGCGACCTAGCGATCTTTCTCCCTTTCAATTTAAGGCTCCTTCGCTACCAGACTGACAGCAAGGAGCCAAAGCCTGGAGCCTGGAGCCTAGAACCTGTGCGTCCGCAGAATCTCCACAATGTCAGCCAAAGGCGTTAATAATCAGATTGGAGCCCACAGGATGGAGATGATTGGAGAAAGCATGGAGAAAGAGGCGGAAAGAAGAGAAAAAGAGCATGCAGTGTTGAGCTACAGCGATTCGCTGCAAGACGAGTGCCATCTTGGTCTAAGACGTGAGATCAAACAAACGCGTAATTCTAGTGGTGGCTGTATCGCGAGTTCCATGAAGCAGATGCCTTGTCCATTCCGCCCACTATTCAACATGAAACAAATGATCCGATAAGAAACTATCGGTTCGCAGCGTGGCTGAAATCGGTAGAGCTTGACCAAACATCCATGCATTGAGATAAATTGAAAATGCACTGACACGTTGTTTCCACCAGCGCCATCCTGAGACGCCAAAGACCCAAGGCATCGCAACGGTTGCCGTACTAGCAGGGCTGTGGAACACCATTTGTCGCAGCGTTTCCACCCCAGCTTCACCATTCAGCTGTGGCGCAGCAGTCACTCTCCCCGCGATCAGTTAGTCGACACCGACGGACGGACCCAGATTTCATTCAACGTGGTTCCGGTCAGGGCTGCGGTGCCTGCTGTTGTGCTTGCTGCTGCCCCTCAAACAGGCCGGTATAATAGCCAGCGTAGTACCATGACATGAGGAGCTTCTTCAGATTGTCATCGCGCACTGTTAATCGTAGCTCGGAAAGTTTTCCCCAGTGTCAGTGCGGCATCTTCAAGGAACATCGGGTAAGAACAGGGGTATCGCCTTGCTCATGCTACTGACCTGTGCCAAGGAGTGCCTGAGACGGAAACGCGTTGGGGATGGAGCTTAAGCCGTGCCCTGGTTGTGAGCTAGTATGCTGCCCAGAGGAATCCTACAGTTGTTTGGTAAGCTGGAATTTCCGGTCAACCATGGCAGGAGCAGGATCTTTGCAGGTGATAGACGGCGGGTTTTCTTAGCCCGTGCCTCGAAACATACATTCGTTGCTGCATCAGCATCGTTGCTCGGCAGTTCTTCGACGTGTTTTTCGGTCTCGGCTACCGGTTGACTGCCTGATTCGTCCACTTTGAGAGCCTCTGTGACCCTGTATCCAGCGTCAATAACAAACCAGACAACAATTCGGCCTGATGTGAGATGGGTAAACACACTTATTGGATGAAGTAGCGTCGGCTTCTTCCAAGTCTCGGATGTTGCCGCCTTTTGCATGGATGCTGTGGTACTTCTGCTCTGGTTAAGGCAATGCCTCTCTGTCTCGTTTTGTCAGGGCCTTACTTTGTACTCCTTCAGAGCCTGGTTCCAGGAATCAATCAGGAGCGAGTCGTCCCAGACTTCTTCGTGGTGAGGATCGGATTCATCGATATTCATGTTGATGAAGATGTGAAGTTTGAATATTGAGGTTGGTAGAGAGGTGAAAAGAGCAAAGGGAAGAAGGAGCTGCCAAATGGCAATGACCTAAGCCTAGTTGAGCAGTGCAGGAAATACAATTTATTCATGTCTTTACGTGAACCTTGCACTGAATTCCCTATAAAATAACTCAGAAAGAAACAAATTAACACTAATTCTTCGAGAGCATTCACATGGCCATGTCGATAATTATTTGTTGATATCTTGATATCCTTCCTCAATACATGGGAGCGTACCCTGGACAATCATCGATAAAAAGTGCCCTGAATTATCGACAGAGCTTGTTACTGAAACTGGCATAGCGGCTGTTAGTGGACATGAGCCCCCCACCAATGGCGCATGTTCGGCGCTTTCACCGCCTAAGAAAAACGGCAGAATTGTAAATTTTCCAGTAATTTTTCTTGGGACGCCAGTTTGCGACGATTCGCCCATCGCCTTCAAGGTACGACAAAGCATCACAGTCCACATCATGGCGCGAGTACTTCGAAGCAGAGCGGGTAAGAGCTACGACTGCATATAAACGAACTTGTTCTAATTGTATTTAGTTGCCTCACCGAAAACTACGGACGTCGCAAAGCCCGGCAATACCCCAAAGGGCAAGAGAAAGGGTATGGCCACCGACTCGAATTGACTTGCCTCTGCCTCATACTGATATATATATATTTCACTACAGCCGCCGAAGAGTCTTCTCCCGTTGTACTGAAGAAGCAGAAATCCGCCAAGAAGGATGACGTCGAGACCAAGGCAGCCAAGTCACCCAAGGTAGCCAAGTCGCCAAAGGCCAAGAAGGAGGAGAAGAAGAAGGAAGAAAAGAAGCAAGATGTGATTGACATGGAGGAAGATTCCGAGTCTGAGGGACAAGAAGACGAGGGAAATCTTCAGGATTTGGCCGTCAACATTGACCCCGAAGAAGAGGCCCCCGTCAACGAAGAAGAATTCCAACCCGGTCAGGACGTTGGCAAGATCCCCAAGGTCTCGAAAGATGTCCAGAAGTCGATCAAGGCTTCAAAGGAAGAGCCCGGCGTTGTTTACATTGGCCGAATACCCCACGGTTTCTACGAATACGAAATGAAGCAATACCTGTCTCAATTCGGCCCCATCTCCCGACTGCGTCTATCGCGCAACAAGAAGACTGGCGCCAGCAAGCACTTTGCCTTTGTCGAATTCACCGAGGCTAGCACTGCCGAGATTGTCTCCAAGACCATGGACAACTATCTGTTGTTTGGACATATTTTGAAATGCAAGGTTCTCTCCAAGGACCAGGTACATGACGACCTGTTCAAGGGAGCGAACAGACGATTCAAGAAGGTGCCGTGGAATAAGATGGCTGGTATCCAGTTGGAAAAGCCCCTTACCGAGTCGGCCTGGGAAGCCAAGGTTGCAAAGGAGCGAGGTAACCGGGCGAAGAAGGCAGCCAAGCTCAAGGAGCTGGGGTACGAGTTTGAGGCTCCAGAGCTCAAGAAGGTCCCTGCACCTATTCCCGCCGCGATTGAGAATGGAGAGGAAGTCAAGGCGATTGAGGCTGCTCCAGAGGTAGCTCCGGAGGAAGAAAAGCCGGCTGAAGAGACGGAGGCTGCCGATTCAACAGAAAAGGCCCCGGCAAAGACGAAATCAGCTGCCACTCCCAAGAAGGCGTCCAAGGCCAAGGCCACCAAGTCGACGACGACAAGGACGAGGAAGACCAAGGCTTGAGTGCAACAATTGGTGACTGTTATACATATATTTGATTTCACACTCGGCAGGTTCATTACGGCGCAGTGGTTTAATAAAATACAACGTGCACTTTATCTTGGCAAAAGCTCATTCTCTTCCATCAGTGAAAAGAAAAAAAAGCAAAATTATTTTCATCAGGTCGAATGTTCGCACATAAGCGAACCCGTCGCGCTCGTGAGATGATTGAGCAAGCAACGGGATTATAAAAGGCGAGATAATCTACTTCGCGCAAGATTGTGAAAAAGCCATTAATAATATGATCTCCTTCGTGAATGTGATGGCGAAGATATTGTAAGATGAAGAGAAAAGAAGAAGAAAAAAATGAAAAAAAAAAAAGACCCGCGGAAGTGGAGGACTTTGATAAGGGAAAATCGTGATGACTAAGCCTACCGACCGAATGCGGCATGGGGATACGTACGACAATCTGCACATGGGCCTCGTATCCCACGATAGTCTCGTATTGGAACACTTGTCTTCTGCAAGCCGCCTCTGTCACGCGTGTCAAATTCTTCTAGAAGTGTTGAGAATCCTTGTCTGTCTCTCTATTTTTGGCCCGCTGTCTCAATTGCTCCCTCAACAGGTCAGGGCCGCATCGCCACCTCAAACCTCAGCTATACGAGTATCCGCAGCATCGAATAGACGAATCGGAGTCGACGCCGCGGAGGAGCTCGATCGCTGATTTGGCAATCCCGCTCGCCCTTGCGCCAGAGATCCTCGTACGAGGGCGCGATAAAAGGGCCTTGGAGTCGCCCCGAGACATCGTAGCGAGCTGCATGCAACCTCTTTAACACCTGCCTACCATGTCGTCGACAGCGGCCATGGAGCCCAGCCTAGCGTCCAATTCAGGTTAGTCGTGGTTCTCGCGAGAGCTGGCGGGATGTCGTGTGCTAAAGCCAGTGATGGGACAGCGGCGAAGAAGAAGAACAACAAGAAAAAGAAGAGTGCGAACAAGAGCAAGGAGCCGGCGCAGACGAGCAACGGCGATGCCAGAATCGACAAGGACGAGCTGGATGACGAACCAGACACGCCCACAACCGCCGTAAGCCAGGATCGAGGCTTCGACTCCTCCATAATCGCGCTAATCACGTTCTAGGAAATCCCGAGTACGAGTAATGTCGACAACAGCGAAGAGCCAAAGAGCGAAACCAACGGACACTCGGCAGCACCGTCGAACCACGAGCATCCCGAACCGCATGCGCCTGCGCCTGTGCCTGCGCAACAACCCGACGGCGAATCCGACACATCGGCCAAGCTAGAAGCCATGAGTAAAGAGCGAGAGGCTCTCCGAGTCGAGGTTGAGCAGCTGCGGAAACAGCTGGAAAGCATCCAAGAAAACCACCAGGCCGAGGTGTCACAACTGCAGGCGGAGCTGGAAGACAGCAATGCCGCAAGAGAGACCGCCGAAGAGCAATACCAGACGCTACTTGGGCGAGTCGAGAAGATCAAGGAGACGCTGAGTGACCGGCTTAAGCGAGACAAGGCCGAGTTGGAGGAAGCAAAGGAACACATAGAAGAGCTTGAGGCGCAAAACGAGGAGCTTCGAAATGCAGCAGAGTCGTCCAGCGAGAGCTTGGCAAAGGTTCGAGAAGAGCTCCAAGATGCCACGCGAGAGCTTACGACACTCCGAAGTCGCAATAACCTGTCGTGCAAACAATTGGGGGAAGGAGAGGGAAGAGCTCATTAGAACCATCCAGCATCTCAAGGAGGAGATGGAGACGACCTCCAATGCCATGGGCGAATGGGAAGTCATTGCCATGGAAGAGCGGTCTATCAAAGAGAATCTTGGAGACAAAGTAGCCGAGCTGGAGGAAGAGGTTGTCGGGTTAAGAGAAGGATACGAAACGGCCAACGCTGAGCGCGATAGCCAGGCGACACTAATCGACAACCTTCAAAATGCGCTACGAGAGATTCAAGATGCCCGAAAGAAGGAGCTTCGCGACTTGGTTGAGACTAGTGAAGCCCAGCTCCAAGAGCAAAAGAAATTGGTACAAGAAGCTGTCGCGAAAGCTACCGAAGCACAAGAAGCCAAGGCCGAGCTCGTCAAGGAACTCGAGCGCACCGTTCCCTTTGAAAAGGAGGTCAAGGAGAAGAATCTTCTCATTGGAAAGCTGCGGCATGAGGCTATCGTGCTAAATGACCACCTCACCAAGGCTCTACGGTATCTCAAAAAGACAAAACCAGAAGACAACGTCGATAGGTAAGCACAATCACCAATCGAAGGAAACATGAAAACTCTTCTAACACGTATCAATACAGACAAGTCGTCACAAATCATCTGCTCCATTTCCTCACACTAGACCGAGGCGACGCCAAGCGCTTCCAGGTTTTGCAGGTCATGGCCGGCTATCTGAATTGGACCGACGAACAACGCGAACAAGCTGGACTTGCTCGTCCCGGGGGATCAACCAACAGCCTCCGCCTTCCTCTCTCACCCTTCCAGCGAACTCCCAGCTCGCCATCACTAAGCGCCGACATATTCTCTGAACCATCCTCTGCGAGAGACCGGGAGTCCCTGGCGGAGCTCTGGGCTGGCTTCCTAGAGCGTAGCGCACAAGAGGGAACCAGTGACGGGCCTTCACGAAAAGGCAGTACAAGTAGTGTAGCAACAGGTGCGGGTGTTACAATAGGACGCCCAGAATCTAGGTCTTGAGGTAGCCATTAGACAATGATAGATATTTCACAGCGCAATACATACTTTCCAATTGACGGTATGCATCGACTCGCAATACAAGCGAAAGATGTACTCAAATCTGTAGATGAAATGGAAGATGGACTCAAATTTGTAGATGAAATGCTATGCTATGCTATGCTATACCAAGTATCTAATCTTGTTGCATTGGTCGCAGAACGTTCTGAGTATAAGTCTCTGCATCTCTCGTAATGTTTTGGATATCAATCCTGTTGCTCAAAGCGTCGTTTACGCCATCAATAACTTCTCGCTCCTCCATGACCTCACCCATCAGCCGGACCTCATGTTGCCAGTAAGCTTGAGAGCGCGACCGTAGGTCTTCGTCACGCATGATTGTGTTCTTCACTATTCCAGCTGCATTCACCTTGCTCCTTGCAGCTACAAGTGCCCGGTTGACGAGCTCGATGCGTTCCGCTGGAGATGGAGGCAGCACAAACGCACGATTGGTAGATGAAAGGTATAACACATAGGCAACAGCCGCATCAAGTGCGGCAAGGGCGACGAATCGGTAGCTTCGCATGGTCCAGTAAAAGAAGTCCAAGTCGCTAAGCCGAAGCGCTCGAGAATTGGCCTGGTAGTTGTAAGAGCTGACAAAGTACACCTCCAGCCCAGCGAGAATGCCGGAACAGATTGTGGCCATCGTTCTCCATTGCGAGCCGTATTTTCCCGTCACCGAAGGGCTTGTGACGATGGCGAGGATGATCAAGTTGCCGATATGCGGCCACAATATTGAAGGCAGAGCATAGTAGAAGTAGCTCTTTGGTTCATCGGCAGTGCAAAAGATGCACTCGGCCAGTACTTGCGGGCCGTACTGGAAATACAACAGCCGGCTTTCCAAGTTCACAAACTTGGATCTTAAGGTATGATCCCATGCCGTGAAGGCATTTTCAGGTCGCAAGGCCGAGACACGATTGAACAGCACATCGACCGGTATTTGCAGTCGGCTTTGCGTCTTGGTGAAAATGTTTTCTGGGGAAGCGGCCGGCAGTGTTTTCACGACGAGGAGAAATGCAGAGAAGTAGAGCATAAAGACTACTACACGAATTGTCGACGGAATGGGTTGCACGGAGAGGCCATGTCGTTTGGGGGCTGCTCGGACGCTGCGATAGTAGGAGATGGCCTTTGGGAGCAGCATAGGCCCAAAGAAGAGGGCAAATGCGCGGATGCTATGATTCACAGGGTTAGTGGTATTTCTCAGTATATCTAGGCAATAGCAATTTACTCACGAATCCCAAGAGATTGCCATTTTGAGCGCCAAACTGCTTAGCAAAGCATGGGTGAATAGTTGAAAGGGCAAAGTGGCCAGCGAGACATGGACAAGGCTGAGTCGCCAAAAGTCCAGGTGGCGTCAACATATCTGCAGCCTTGTGCTGTTATCTAATCTCTTGTGGGGCGCTTGTGACGAATCAAAAGCACGGCGTATCTGTGGCTAGGTAACTTACTGTCTTGTCTGCTTACTAATGTCACATGTTTGAGGAAAGTTTCATCTGCCGAATGAATACTGAGACTACCTTACCCTAGAGAAAAAGTCGAAAACAACAAATGAGCAATTTTTCTGATATAAATCAGAGTGACCGCGCTTTGGAGGCTGCATTAATATGAAATATGTGTATATGTAATGTTATAGTTCCATTGGTTATCAGAGTTTCTCTGTATTTTTGAACCTACGTCAGTGATTCCAGTGTAGCTGGCGAATTTACTTTGCGTTTATCAAGAGACGGTATGTTTTTTTACTACAGCAAGTACTATAATTTTGATAAAAACAATTTCTTTCTCTCAAAAGTATACATACAAGAATTTCATATTACACGTATACTCTATGTATGCACCCCTTGACCATACGAGGCTTCGCGATAATTTTTTTTGGGGGGATACAAGCCCCTGATATAAACCTTTGCCTCCATAGGACACCACTTGCTTGCAACAAATTGGTATTAAACATATACCTACAGAGTACTAAGCCAACATTTGCAAGACAAAATCCATCATGTGATTGCTCAATTTGGAATTAGGTAACTGTAAATGCTGCTATAGGTATGTATATAGTGGGCTGGCAATGAAGAGGCTCAGCCGCAGGGGTATCACAAGCATTAAACTACCAGGGGAAAAAAGGGACACAAAACTCGATATTATTTTTTTGCTGGATTAGCAATAGCAATACTGCAACAAAATATCAATTTCGCTGTATATCCAAGGCTATATCTAGTATCAAGCCAGAAAACGCTCCCTCCTCTTCACCTAGATCGTCCCAAATTTGCGCCGTATTGTAAAATTCTCAAAGAGCGCCTGATTTCGCCGTGCCGTGTTTTCTTCCATCTCTTGCCGTGCTGCTGGGGTTTTCGTATGTAGCATCCGAAACTCAAGCGCCCAATTCAGCCGGCTTCTTCGCCTTTGCGTCTATTTTGTCTTGTGCTGCTTTTGCTTCTAATGCGGCTTTCTCGGCATCGGCTGTTGCCTTGGTAAGTTGACTGATTCGCAACAGGCATTGGGTAGGGTTGGTTATTCGGACCTTTGGCTTGCTTCTGCCTCATAATCTCGGCATTGCTCATCTTTGCTTTCTCAGAGCCAGACTTGCCATTGCCGCCTTTCTGTGAATATTTTGATACCCCGTTAGTATCTGTTGAGTGCAGTCTTTGGGTAGGTAGTTGGCTTACTGCTTTGGCTGCATTCTTCAAGTTTTTGGCACGGGCTAATTCACGCTGATTTCCGCGGGCCATGATGGCGACTGTGGAGCGATACTGCTACTGGTGAAGAGCGATACAGCTGAGGATGTGAGGATGGATGATGGAGAGGCCTTAGTTCGCGTCAAGTAACTACGTGGACTTACGGCCGTGGCTTCAAGCCAATCGGAGAATGCCGTGGCCAGGACCCGTAAGCATTCCATCTAAAGCCGCTAATATACTCCGAGTTGTAACCTCTCATACTTTACACTACGGAAAGGTACTTGCGTCTGTGCTCCCTCGACGTTTACCGTGTCTTACAACGTGAGTGAAGGATGTTATATGACCGTCCGATGTCGAGGGCAACTATGCAGGGACTTCCGCATTCGACACGCGAACCCTGTTTGCGACCCAGACATTCGGTACAAATCTCGGCGGCTAGGTTGATTTCGAGCCATTGCCGAAGGTGCCCGAATGTCGTCGGTACAGGTAGTGGCATGGTCAGCTTTGCCTATTCCTCTTCCTTGCATATTCTCGGGACGAAAGAACGAGAAACGAGGCTTCTAAATAGAGGTGCATTTTCTTTTTACAATTCCCGGGCGCATTGGCTATTTAAGAATTTATCCCGGCAGTTTGATGCACGAGAACTAACGACTTCGGTTCCTGTTCCGGCCATGAGACTTGAATCTCGAGCCAACAACACAGTGCCGAAAAAGCTATTCGGTACCGAGCGCAACTCCGGCGTGTCTGAGACATTGGGTTCTGCAACGGATACGGAGTAGTCGAAGGGGCAAAGATATTATAAAGCTTATTTTTATACAGAGTACAATTTCTTATTTACGAAATTGTGCGTGTGTTGATGCCACAAGCATTCCTATCCATGGTCGCACCCAAGGTCCAAACTGTCAATCTCTGGGATTGAACGTACTCAGGCCAAGTACCGGTACTTGCTTCACACGCTTGGGTCGCCGGCAATTTTGTTGCAGGTACGTACCTGGAGTAGCGCTTCAGCAAAACTGCTGAAACACTTACACGCGCATTCGCAACCAATCAACCCGCCTCACAATCCCGGCCTTGAGATGGAACCAAAGACTCTCAACGCATGGCCCGTTTCTCGGCCGCTTGCCGCCGCAGCTTCATTGGATCTTGTCAAACGATGCATTATCTCATCATGGCCCGATGCTGCTATTTGCAGACTCTCGGCGTGCCAACAATCTCTGACAGGGCTTGCATAGGTGAGGTGGGATCGCGGCTCTGATCAGGAGCTCTCAGCTCGATCGGTGTTGCGATTGTGGTGCAAGCGCGGCCATTGATGGCGGCCGGATTGCTTATGAAACAAGCTGCTCTCGGCGCGGCTAATGTTTTCTATTTTTCCATTGTGGCCCCTGGCCTGCTGGAGTGGTTCTGCGCAAACGATTGGCCTTGGAGGCTGGCGGGTGTTTGGCTGAAGCTGTGAATGAGACGACGGCCAGCTGTTTGCTGCGAGCGTCCCCCATGATCTGTTGGATGCGCGTCAGAGGAGCGCTGCTCTTCTCCAGCTGCGCTCCGTTTCAGCAGCAGGGGCTTTGTCTTTGTTCCTCTCGTGAGGGCGGCAAGCGGCCGAGTTGTGGTTGGCATCGATTGGGTGCGTAGTTGTTAATAAAGAAGTGCTGAGCCTCTCCTCAGATTGCCCACACCTCTTCTTTCCAGCGCGCTTTTCGGATTTTTGCCCATCACTTTTTTTTTCCTATTGTCTTGCCTAACAATGGTGTTTGTGTGAAAAGATATTGAAGCTTCTTTCCAATCGTTTTCCGGTAGCTTCACATTCTCTTCTTGTTTTCCTTCCACTCTCCTTTCTTCATACTCTTCATCTTCATCGCCACCGGGCTGGTTCCCTCATTTTCTCCATCTCTCTCTGTGCATCTACTAGGCTTTGTTCTGTCGCCGATATTTACACGACTTGAACGTAGCATACTGCTTGAACTGTCGCGTTTCACATTCATTCACTGACGGGCAGCGTCTACTGTTCAAGCCTCTTCACAGTGAGTATTTCTGGCCAAACGCCCACCTCCTCCAACTGACCATTTTCTGTAGCACTCATTCCCACACACAACTTTTTTTTCACGAGCGATTACCATGGCTGGCTTCATGAAATCACCGGCTCTCCGAGGCGCTGGGCTGGTCGTTCTCCAGGCCCTTCGAGTGGCCACCGTTATTACCCTCCTTACTGCCGGCGCCGCCTGCTGGATCCTGATCATCAACGTCGAAAAGAACAAGCCGTACTTCATCTTTGAGTGCTTTACCCTCTTTTTCGTATCCGTCTTCTGCTCTTTACTCGCTGTTTCGGAACTTGCATTTGCAGAGTTCATCAAGGTTTACCTGCGTCGCATGTGGCCGGTGCTGTCCGACCACCATGGGCTTAGTTGGCTGGGCCTGGGAATGATCATCATCGGCTGCAACATCTTGGGAATGCTTAATCACGACTTGAAGATGTCCTCTGCCCTGTCATCGCTGGTGCTGGCTGCGGGCATCCTGGCCTTCATCTTTGGCTTTCTCAACGTCGTCTGCTCTTTTATCTGGTGCGATAGAAAAGAGGGCATTACGTCTCGCGACATTCGCGCAAATGGCTCGCTGGCTCAGTCGCAACGCCAGTATTCCGAATACGAGAATCCTATCCGGTCATCTCCCGTCAGAAACGAAAAGTACAGGAGCAAGATTGCCTCCATGTTCTGGAAGAAGGACAAGGAGGAACACGTGAACGGACACCCCGAGATCAGCCCTCCCTACACCAGCCACTATACTCGCGACATCGAAGCACAGAGCGACAGCCCCATCATTCCAGGACTTAAGCGCCCCGACACAGCTCTGCACCCAATGAACAGTCGCAGCATCCGCAGCAGTCGGTATTCTGAGGCCAACATGTCACGGTTTTGATCGCGGTCAAACAAAGGCAGAGCCTGGGACTTCTTCCTCTCAAAAGGGGGAAAACTGAACAAAGAAAAATTGAAAAGAAAAAAATCGAAAAAGGGGAAAGAATATGGTACTTATGATGGCCAAAGAAGGTCTGAGAGTTGGACGAATGAATCAAGGGGCGTTGAGGGCTGGGAACGGGAACGGGAACAAGCGGCGGGCTGATAATATTGAGATACCCCAAAGAGGGCTGGACATGATCTTTCTGATTTGTTTGCATGTGAATTTTTTTTATTAACATGGTGATTTTTAGCAATGATTCAATGCGAAAAAAAATACACCATAAAAGAGAAAACATCTTGAAAGACGCGACTTGTATGCACGTAATGTTCTTTCATTTGCACTGCATTTGGTGATGTCAAAGGACGTACCGAGCCAAGTCGCGTGGGCACGTGATCAAAGTGATTGGCAGAGATGCTGGTGATAAAGGAACAGATACTTGAGATGTGGAATTTTGTACCTTGGAAATAGATGAGCGGATTCAGACCGTTGCAATTTATCTGCATCACCATCGCGAAACAATGTGCCCACTCGCCTATTGTTTTCTTGATTTAGATCTCGGCCCTTGAGAAACATTTGTCTCTACAAAGGTACCTGCTCAGCTACTTTACCTTCAATGGCCCGTGCGGCATCTGATAGTAATGGATAAATCACGTGACCCGAGATTAGCATCAACCTCTAAGCAATCGCTCCATCTGCCCATCCAACTCTGTTTGCTTTCCCTCCTCCATGATAGCTCTGGCGACCTGACGCTGCTCATTTGACGGCGTGAGCCTTCTTTCTGCAGAAGGGAACCAGATTGCACCTTCGATCCTCCGCATTTCGCATTCCCAGACGGACAGCTTGTCCTCTCTACGCCTCTCCACGCCTCTGCTTTTGGTGAGCACCTCGTCAGCTCGGGAGGCATCTTCTCGCCACAGCGTCACGGCATTCGACTCAAATCATTGGAAGTAGCAATTGTCGCGATATCTCAGCAGCACCCCACAGATCACAGGGGGATCATTCTAGCGTAGGCTTGCCTGCGGTTATAGTGTTTGAAGTCGCGGCGAGTGAACTCGGTGGTATCAAGAAGCAGAGCTGAAGACGGCCTTCACAAGCAAGGTTCTATACGATAGTTTGTGGCTGGGTTTAGAGGTTGGGGACGGCGAAGGCCAGGATCAGTATCTCTCGGAGTAAACTTCGCCCCCTCCTGAGCGTGCGATTATTGTGTCGGCTTCCATTTCGTCGCCTGGTATACGAAGCTTAGCTTCATATCTCTTGCAAGGCGGCAGTGTTTTTTCTTTGTCTTGTCTGCTGGGGGTCTCTGCGCAAGCACCACTGCTCCTCGTTCCCTCTCCCTGAACACATCTGGTTGTCACGAGGCCTTTTATTTGTTTTCTTAAGAATATTATTTGCATTATCGGCAAAACAGTTCAAAATGTCATCTGACGGGGCCGAAGTGGCGGAGGACTATCGCCTTGCCCTGGAGGATCTCTCATCTAATATGCGCTTTGAAATTAGCAATTTGACAGTAATTGCTAGAGAAAATACTGAGCATGCATTGGCCATTGCAGATGTTCTGCAGCAGCATATACTCAAGGTAGGAGGACATTCTGTTTGGTGTGTTTGGTTGATTGGGGTTTATTTTGCGTTGCGATGCCATGCGATGCGATGCTCTGCTCTCTTTCCGCTTCTCCTTCTCCCCCCCCTTCTACTTCTTGTTGAATATTCATATGCTCATACATACACTAGGCGCCACCGAACAAGAAACTGCCAGCCCTCTATGTCATGGATTCGATTGTCAAGAATGTTGGCACTCCGTATACGCTCTACTTCGGTCGATCGCTCTTCAAGATATTCATGGAATCATACGCGGTGGTTGATCACGGCATACGCAGGAAGATGGAGGAGATGCTCAAAACGTGGAAGGATCCTGTTCCTGGATCAATGGACACGCGGCCCGTCTTTTCACACGAGCTGGTACTGCCGATTGAGAATGCCTTGATGAAGGCCAGAGCGGCGAGCATGCCGCAGCAGGGTCAGGGGGGCATGCCTGGACGACCTCGCCCGGGAATGTTCCCTCATCGAAACACACCGACGCCGCCGGGAATGCGTGGATATCCCGGCCCAGCTGGGAGTTTTCCGCCTCAACCTCACCCGTTCTCCAATGGAGGGCACCCTGGTGAGCCAATACCTGGCAATGCACCGCACCCTGGGCAGCAGGTCAGTCTTTCTCACCATGGAAATGCTTTTTTTTTGATTATTCGTCTAACACGTCTGTCGTATAGCCCGCCCCTTATCCCCCCACGTCCACCGCGGCCTCTTACAACTCAACCCCTGTCCCCTTCCACCCGGCGTATGGCTCGGGTCTACCTCTGCCGTCTGGAATAAGCGTAGAGACCTTGAACAGTGACATTCAAAACCTGATTGTTGCTATGAGGGCCGAGTTCTCGCAGAACCCACATGATGGCGGTGTCCAGAGCAGATTAAAGGCTCTGTTGGACCTCCAGGGCGTTGTACAACACTCGAATCTGCCACCAGACCAGCTTGAGCTCATTAAAAACAAAGTAACAGAACTTGCTGCCGTGACAATGAGGGCTCCTCTGGCTCGTAACTCTGCGACTTCTACACCCCCTATTCCAGCACCAGCGACGGCGCCGTCTCTGGCGCTTCCTGTGCACCCTCCTTCAACTTCTGTAACTCCGTCAGCTGTGCCGGCAGCCCAGTCTGCTGCGTCAGTGACCCTTGATTCCTTGCTGGGAAAAGGGGCGATGGCGGCCTTGTTGAGCATGCAGTCGGCCAACTCTCAGAACACGACACCCCAGCCTCCGTTTGCCGGTGCTCCCATACGGTCACCACAGATGAACCATAACGAGCCACCCAAGGCGCCGCGGCCCCCGTCTCAAATGCCTCGTCCTTGCTAGATCAGCTTCGCGCAGCGGGAATGCTCCCACCTACTACGCCTACCAATGTACCGGCTCCAATGCCGATGCCAGTTCCTCCACCGCCGCCCTCCATGTTCCCCCCAGGCCTTTCGGCGAGCATTGCGAGTTTGCTAGCTGCTCATAGGCCGGATGCCGGTCGATCCAGCGCCGATGGACTGGGTGGCTCTGCTGGAATGGACTCGGCGGCTTTAAAGCTACAGTAAGTCGACCTTTGATGCGTTAATCTCACAAATGATTTTACTCACAAAATGATGTAGATTTCGCCCCGACGCTGTTGCCGCGCTGTATGATGACCTGGGACCTCCTTGTACGCAGTGCGGACGGCGATTCAAGACGGATGAGGAGGGGAGAAGGAAGAAGACGACTCACATGGACTGGCACTTCAAAGTGCACCAACGAAGCACGGAGGCGGAGAAACGAGGCACACACCGGAGTTGGTATGTGGACCAGCAGGTAAGTTTTGTTTTCCCTGGCAGTAATCTCCGCAGAGAGAGGCAAACTCTGACTTGATATGTAGGATTGGGTCAAGGCTCGCGAAGCGGTTGATGCGATACACGATGTATCCTCCAAAGAGGAGTCTGCTCAAGCGTTAAAGGACGCAGAGGGTCCCAAGTACATTCTCGTGCCGGATTCGAGCAGCGGCATCAACAATGTGTGCCCGATCTGCCAGGAGAGATTTGAGAATAAGTGGTTTGACACGGTGCAAGAATGGGTATGGCTCGACACGGTCTTGGTTGGCAACCGAGCATATCACGCCTCATGCCGTGCCGAGGCAACCAGAGATCGAGAGTCCACACCAGGCCTATCACGACGCACGCCAGAGCCGGTGTTGGGGAAGCGAAAAGCAGAGACGGGTCTTACGTCACCAAAGATTAGAGTACAAAAGACCCTTGTATAACGGCATGAACACATTGTTTATCTGGCGGAAATGAGGCGTTGCTTGTTTGTCGCTAGCAACCAACTACACCGCGTCAGGAGATGGGGATGCCGAGGGATGTCTACCTACCTTTGATCGAAGCACATGGGGAAAACTAACATGGAATGGCGTTTGGATGCATTGCGGATCATCAATCTATTTCTGCGGACATTTCATTTTCTGTCGAGCCGGGAGATTTGCGGAATATACCATTGATTAAAAAGATACAAAGAGCAGCGAAGAGACATTGGGAGGGCATGTTTTGGCCGTTTCTTTTTTTTTGCCATTTCCTTTTTTGAACGACATGGTGGATGCTACTGTGACCGGCCAGCCAAGCGTGGGATATGCAGCAGGAGGCAATTGCCAAGGAAAACAGTATATTCATGAATAAAGAAGAATTGTATTCGATATCAATGCTTTTGTGTAGCTGTACTCACGCCGATGATGTAGATATGTGTGAATGATGGATGTTGGTGATGTGTCCATGCGTACTCGTATGCTATAAGTGGAGGTACTTTGGCTGGCTATTAGACTCTGAGTGATGATTTGTTCCAACTTGCATAAGTACTAAGGTAGCTTTAGTATCCTGAATTACATCCAATCACGGCAAATCAAGACCTGCAGTCATCACCGTACCCATCACGCCCAATAGACAGACACCAGACGCGTCCTGTGAGGCTGAACCTGAAGGATCAAGCTTACATGTATGCTCATCAGTGGCCGCCACGGCAACCTGGAAGCTGGACTGGAGCCCAGCCCGCGTTTTTAGCGCCCAGCCGCACCTGGGAAACAGCCCATGATGCACTAACCCGCAGCCCCCACAGCGCTTGAGCACCGACGCTACAGTGGGTGCGAGCAAACAGTTTTAGCGCACCCGACGCCCTGCCCCCGCCACTCAAAGGCTGCTTACCTACGCAGCAGCTCCCATCAAGCCGGCTGTCGATCCGTCAATCATCGCATCCCTCCCATTGGACTCAACCAAACCAATGCAGCTGTAACCACTCCCACGCCTCTCTCCCCTGCGAAAGTCCATTCCCACCCCCCCCGGCAGCGACACGCGACAACGACGCGAAGGCACCAGAGGCTTTTTTTTCTTGTTATTTATTGATTTGTTTTTATCTCTTGATTGCTGCAGGTCGGGGCTGGCCGGCTTCTGACCCGCGCTTCTCGATTGGCTCGTTGGCCTTGTCCGACTTCCTCGCACTATGGAGGTGAGATGTGCATTTTCTGCTTCGTCCATTCGCTCGCTCGCTCTTCATGGCCTCGCCGTCGTTGCCAGAGGATTTTGCAGGTGCATGCGTGTGTGTCTCGATAAGCGCCTTGTCATACGCAGCAGGGCAGGGCTTTTGCTCCAGTGAGCTCTCGCCGTGTCCTTGTGTGTCACCCACAATGTCTCTTGTTGACGGCGAACCACAAGCTGCCTGCCCTTTGGCCTCTTGCTTTTTGGCCTTTTTTTCTTTTTTCCCTCTTCTTTTTGCCCTTTCCTAGCCTGGTTTCGAGCAAACATCTGATACCTGAGACCCCCCCCCTCCTCCCCCTGGCCTCGTGACTGGATCTTGCTCCCTCTTTTGATGTGGGATGACAGAGACATTTGCAGCTCGAGTGGGCACCGGCGAACATGGTTCTGGCTCGACTCGCTTGGGCAGCCGGCAAGTTGGGCCGCGGCAGCAGGAGGCCAGCATGCAAGAGCCGAGCAGCCCGTGTGACGGCTCGTGTCACCTTGATGCCTGATTGCGCTGCAACCGTGCTCGGAGGTTGAGGCTTTGGCCCTTGTTCTTGTTTTCCCTGTGACGGGGGGCTCGAGGCTTGTGCCGTGCTTTGCTGTGCGTGTGCTGAGGCAAGCAAGCCACGGCTGCGCAGAGACAAGACCGGTGAGGCTGCTGCTGCTGCTGCTGCTGTGTGTGTGTGTGTGTGTGTGTCAGAGAGACGATGAGAGAGAGAGGGACAGCTTACTACTAGTTGACTGCCGGTGACCACCAGTCAGCTTGGATATTGCTACGGAGGATTTTCCTTGCGTACCTACGCTGGCATCAACTGCACAAACCAAGCTCTTCACAAGCGTGGAGCAAGAGTGCACATCTTGAAGCTGCAGACAACGTGTTCTCATCAAAGGGCGAATCATCACCCATCATGTCCCTAAGCCCCCCCATCTACGGCTCGCCTGCAGACAAGCAGCTTGCTGAGCTCGATGCCCTCAGTCGCTCCCCCGCTCCTTCAGGTGTTATGAGTCCGGCTAGGCTAAAACTTCAGCTTCTTTACGAGCAGAACAACCGAGGACCGGTATTAAAAGGTGCGCTGAAACCGGCAGACGCAGCCGGCGGCGCGCCGGAGAAGGGGAAGCCGCGTTTGTTGTTGATGGGCCAGAGACGGTAGGTCAGCCTGTCAAAGAAAAGTCATGAGGAAAAGCCCAATTGACGGATGAAATGCATTGATAGGAGCGGAAAGTCATCCATCTCTAGTGTGGTTTTTCACAAACTTGCGCCCAATGAGACGCTGTTTCTTGAGTCAACTGCGCGAATACAAAAGGATACGATGGCGTGAGCTCTCCTCTTCCGTTACGAGTTGGCAATTCCCCTAGCTGACATGTTGACGGCAAAAGATCGTTTATGGACTTTCAAGTATGGGATTTTCCTGGCCAGATTGACGTCTTTGACAACCCCAGCTTCGACATGGAGGCCATCTTTGGCGAAATCGGCGCCTTGATCTGGGTCATTGATGCTCAGGACGACTATCTCGAGGCCGTCGCTCGCCTCAACATCACCATCCTTTCTCTGCAACGCACATATCCCAACATCAACATTGAGGTGTTTATTCACAAAGTAGATGGGCTTTCAGACGACTACAAGCTAGACATACAGCGAGACATTACTATTCGCATTCAAGACGAGCTGTCCGACCATGGCTTCGAAAATGCTCCCGTTACTTTCCATCTCACCTCTATTTACAACCACTCCATCTTCGAGGCCTTTAGCAAGGTCATTCAGAAACTCATTCCCCGTCTCGGAACGCTCGAGTCCATGCTCACAAACTTGTGCCGAACGTGTCGCTTCGAAAAAGCCTACCTCTTCGATGTGCTCTCCAAGATTTACATTGCCACTGACACCGCGACGGCTGACATGGCCAGCTACGAAATCTGCAGCGACTACATCGATGTTATTATTGACATCACCGAGATTTACGGGACGTGGCAGCGCAGCGACGAGGGCCGTAAACGCCTCGAGGGCGAGCCCTTCAATGCCAAACTAGAGGACCAAGTCGGTTGCTCGACTGCAGAGAGTTGCCTTGTTTTGCACGACAGCCACAAGCCCATTATGCTACGCGAAGTCGACCGATATCTGGCGCTGGTGGCGATTATGACGGATGATTCATACGATAGGATGCCGCTGGTCAACATGAATGTCGAGGCGGTGGTGGAAGGGCTGACGGAGTTTTTTGACATTACAAAGCCCAAGAAATGAGGTTGGTTGTTGGGTTGTATGGGAACCGGGACAATGGGCTGTAGTTTGGCGTTTATTGGTTAATCTGGGGCAGGGCAATGTTTATAGCCTCATAGTAAATAGGCCCTTTGCAGAGGATTCTTGTGATTGAATTATTTGCCATTTTCGTAGCACAACACTATCTATTCGTTTCTCATGGGCCGCAAGTCTATATAAATGCTGTATCAAATCTTATAATAGAGCGGCCTACAACACACTGGTGAACAACTTAGCCGTCGGACGGAAATTGATATGTCCGCCATGTTGTGCGGTTGCTCCCCAAAAGACAAACCCGAGCAGGCAGACTTCCTCTAACTTGGCTTTTATCGTGCACTTCCATTCTGATGGGCCTGAGACTGTGGTGGCTGACTGGCAGAGTATACTTGGGGAAGAGATTGGCTGATGTGAAGGAAGACACCTGAGCAGGGTTGGCGGCATTGTAAGGGTTGTAGGAGAGTATGGACTCGTCCTGAATGGGAACAGAAAGGATGACGGGAGTATTATCTGGAGTGTGTTAGTAACTAAGGTCAATCTAGGGAAAGGGATCTGTAACATACCGGTATCGGTACAAAATAGAATAAGCGTCTTGTCGTCGAGAAACTTCAAATCCACCAGCGATCGGGGAGCGAGGTCGATGACGCAGGTTGCAGCGGGCAGATTATCGCTGATGCCGTTTGTAATCGTCATCTTGACCCGGAAAACGTGCACCTTGTTTGGATCCTGCTGCGATGCCAGGGCTGTAAAGACGGTCCCCGACCGCTTGTCGGAGCTGCACATCTTCATGTCCATCTTGGTGATGGGATTCCCGATGGACATCTTGACCGGGTTGCCGAAGCGAACGCTGCGCCGCTTGGCTTCGGCGATGCTGCCAAAGATTTTGTTGGACCACGTCGTGGCATAGGTTACGAGGAAGTCGACGTGTGGGAAGGCCTTCATGCCGGGCTGGCCGGCTTCGTGCTTCTTCAGCTGCTTGTCCAAGACGTCGAGGAGCTTTGGGCCATTCTCGATAAAGTTGTAGTCAGAGGCGTAGTCTTCCTTTGTGTACTCGTTGAGAAAGATGTCGAGCGGGCTGTTTGTCAGGTAGCGCTCAATGTAGGTCAGGACTTTAGAATGATCCATCAGGGCTTCCTTGTCGGTCAGCTCGTCGTTTGCCGTGCTGGGTCCTCCTAGTTGGTCGATTTGGAAGCGGAGCCATGCCGAAAAGGCAGAGAAATGCTGCAGCTCGTCCATTGTGTGGATGAGGACTTTGTGGCCGACCAAGGTGAGGCAGCTGACGATGTCGAGGACGCGGTTGAGATGGGGGATGGACAGCCCAATGTCTTCGCGGTCGTTGTAGAAGCGGGCCAGGCCACGGAGGCGACTGAGGATGATGGAGCAGCGCTCGAGGGCTGGGAGGAGGTGCTGATGGACGAGACTGCGGAGGCCTTCGAGACCAGATACGACGGCCTTGTCCCAGCGTTTATGACCCTATATGCGACTTCTGTTAGCATGTAAATATTTAGGAGGGAGGAGGTAGTCTGTGTACTCGTTCTGCTAGGCTGTCGACGAGCCACTCCTTTACGGCTGGGTAGGCATGGCCGGTTATGGCAGTGTGAAATAGAGCCGAGACGATGTCTTTGGGGCCACTGCTCATCTGCTCCAAGTCTCCCTGGACGCTGCGCAGGAAGCGAGACGGGAGCTCTCTTGCGTTTTTCCATTCAACCTGCATGTGAAGGGATATCTGCTTTAGGTACCGTAGCAGTGCTTGCAGCGTGGTGAGCTTGGATGATAGGAGGGATAGGTTGATGGGGGAGAAGGAGAGGAATGGCAAGTCCATGGGGATGAGGTGAAGTTCCTGGGGCTCATTTTGCTTTTCTGCGTAGATGAGAGAATGCGTCGACACCTGTGGATGAGATGCGTGGTGTATCATGTGAGTCGCACCAGATGGTTCCGCGGCCGACGAATCGAGTGCTGGCTGTGGGAATGTGCCGATGATGAAGGAGTCGTAGATGCTCAGCTGCAGCTTGCCGTCGCTGGTGCCCACGATCATGACATTGACTTGGTCATAAGTGTCCCGCTTGGGGGTTCGGAAGAGAAAGTCGATGCCACTGCGGAGTGTGAAGACAGTGGTATCCTCGCTATTTTGTTTCAGAGTCAGAGACGCTACTCCTATGTAAACATGTTTGGAACAAGGTAGTTATAGAGACCTCACCTTGCACTGGCACTGCTCACCGGCAAGGGGCTGATCTTGGGAAGCGCCGTCTCAACCTCCAGAAAGGCGAGCTCCTGTGGAAGATCAAGTGGGATTTTGCCTCCCGGCTCGGTCCATCCCTTGGTGACTTGGTCCCCGAGTCTGCTAGAGACTGCACTGTCCGTCTTGCTGGCGATGAGGGCGGTTGACCAGCCAATATGCGTGATTGCGGTCTCAGCCTTGTCGCACACCGGAATCTGGTGAGCAGCCTTGTTGTTTTCCAGGCCCATCAGCCGCACAACGCCATCACTCCAGCCCAAGCAGAGAAATTGTCCTGTTGATTTTCCAGCACAAGTTAGATTTGAGCATGCTAGACGTCTGATGTAGCAATCATTTACCATCTGGTCTCCAAGTCACCGCACGCACTTCAGGCACCGCCTCGCCTGGAGCAGCAACCTGATGGATCTTGGACACGATCTGGTCCGGCGGTCGATACACAAGCAGGTTTCCATCGTCTTGATCCCACGTTGCCGCCAGGTCGAGAGTTGGACAGCCAATAGGGAATCGCCGTCCCGCTGGTGTTTTTGTCTGGAGCTCAGTTTCGCCTAGAAGCTCCAGCTCCAGCTCCAGCTCTGGCCGCGCCATTTCCGAGGATCAAATCATTCCCCGAAGAAGGAATTATTCATGTGCAACGAACCCTAACATTTGCGGAATTCAGGGCATACTGCAGCACATGAAGAAGTAGACTGGCGACTGTCTGAAATCGCGGGTGAAGACGCGCGCTGTGTTTTTTTGCAAGACATTGCGAGCCATTGAAGAGCAACATTTTCTAGAGAAAAGATTCAGATATAGTCTAGCAGAAAGAAGCTACTGATACATACGACCATAGGTAGTGGAAAACTCGGGGTCCCGTCTGCTCCCCCATAGATAAGCCACTAACCGGCAGATTAGTAGTTGGGTGGGTGACCACCAGCGAACACCGGCTGTTGTATGTTTTTGCTTTTTAATGTTCCTCCTACTAAAGGACTTATAAGATGATCAACACCACAACCAGGCACATACGACCATATCCATTGGAAAATACGGGGTCCCGTCTGCTCCCCCAGAGTCAAGCCAATGAGAGGCAGATTAGTAGTTGAGTGGGTGACCATCAGCGAACACCGGCTGTTGTATGTTTTCTTTTTCGCTTTTTGCTGTATTAATGTTCATTGGACATTAGACTTGGGTTTTGAAGCAGCTTGATTTCGTTGTCAGGAGTGGTCAAATGAACAGGTTCATGCTTTGGGCTGTTGACTTGTCGTTGTGTGGAGATATGGCTTGCCCAAATGTTGAGATTCAGATTTTAGTAAATTATTAAATGCTTGAAGGGATGTAATATAATATCGATTTACTCGTTACAATTTGCTATCTTCATCGGATTCTGGAAGGGAGAAAGACGTAGCTACAGGTATCATTCTGATATGAACAGAAACAAAGTCTCAGCGTTGAGAGTAGGCCAACGTAGTACCTAATCATAGCCGTCTCTCGAAAGAAGATAACATGTGCCAAAGAAAAAAGAGAGGGGGGTCATGAGAGAGCAAAAACGCACGGTGTCAACGTGGATCGCGAGCATCGGGACTTACACGAGCATGCAAACTTGCATGTATGCTTGGCTCCTAGATTCCGTGGGGGCGAGCCGACCTCTCAGCTCTCAGAAGCCCCTCAAAAATAAGAGGCATTACCAGTAACAGTAAGTGTAGCACATCATGAATGTGCTTGTGCTACCGTATGTCAACCAACACACGAATCCCCTTGCATAATGTCGAAAGCTAGTTTCAAACCTTCTCTAAGAAGAGATGCCATACAAATAGATGCGGTCTGCCCGAAAGTTCATCCTTATCAGCTGCATACAGTTTTAACTAAAAACAGTTGCCCAGCTTTTAAGCGCTACTCTAGCGATACATGACCTACCTGCACCTTTGCATGTAAATCCTAGCCATGTCGCTAGAAGTTATCCTAACACAATTACCACAGCCCTTAATGGAGCTGCAATTTGAATATAACTATGAAGCATCTCCTGAAGATGCCCATGTACTATCTCTAAAACATGCCGATAAAATACCGGCTGATGGCGGCCATCAGCAGCCACCTGAGCATAAGAATGAAGCACCGCCAATGACAATTAAACAAATTCTTGCCAAGCTTGGCGGAGTATTTCCAATAGACAAAGCCGTAGTTAAAGGTATTAAGCCCAGTGGCTATTTTTAGTCTTGAGGCTTATTTTATCCTACAGCTCTTCTAGTAAGGAGTATATTCATCTCCATTAAGTATTTTAGAACCAGTGCTTAAACTATAACTAGACGGCTTATAGCCTTAGACTAGAATGGATATAAGAAAATTTACTTTTTAAAGGTAGGTATTGTAATATATTTAACTAGGTATATAAATGTCTTTTGTTGGATTTTAATGTGCTTCTTTAGTGGAGAGGTTACATATGGCGAAACAGGCTGTATCATGCTTAACAGCGAGTTTAAGTCATCTAAGGTCATTCACAGCACCATATCAGATTTCATTCCAGAACCATTCGATAGGGACTACCGTTTTCTGTAATGCCCAGTCAACACAAACAAACTATTGGTGGCTTGAATAAGCCAATCTCCTTTGTGTTGTGGAGACCATGAGATTTACAGGCAACCTTGGTATGGTTGGGTGCCAGTCCGCATAACCACACGGCACCCCTCATTATGCAGCTTCTAGTCCACTATCAAAGATCATCATCTTATACATCGATAAATTTCGCGGAGAATCAGACTATTATGACACATGAGCCGATCCTACTCAAGCGCTTGGGTGTATACAATACAATCGATCGGCTTGGCAATATGCGAAGAAGCTCTCAGTCTTTTCGTTCTCCAAAATGGCTGGGTTTCGCCCATGATGGCCATCCGCTTACTAGTTTGGCTGAATACTTGGAGACACATAGTCCTCCAGCCACAAACGACCACATGGATGCGCAACGGGTGCGACTGGCTGCTGGGGCTCAGAGTCTACTCACCTTTGGTCTTTTAGAAGCGGTGCTTGAGACACCTATATCTGAAAGCATTTTGCTCAAGCCTGGTGAAAATGGGGAGCCAGTGATGGACAAAAATGATTTAGACTCTATCCTGACGGCATGGATTTGTCGAGTCAGAAAAACGGAGAGGACGGCAGCACAGTCCTGGTTAGAGCGAGCACAGAAAAGTATGGCACAGGCGCACACTTTGGCTTTAAATTACATGAGGACTGGATTCTGGGTATTTCGAGCCTTTGGGAGATGATTTACCCGCAATGATGTGTTTCATTGCATTGATCGGGGAAACGTTGGTCAATGCTATGAGAGCATTTCCTCCAGATCTACCCCGAAAATCATTCCAATGGTCCATGATATGGGCACCGCCATTTGGAGACGAGTTAATTGGGGACATGGTTGCTGGGGGCTGGTGTCCTTCAATCGTCGATTATCTGTTGGGTACTACTTCTGTATCAGCGCTCGAGTATGCCGCTCAACATGGACCAATAGAAGACGGCAGACGGCATGATGAGTGCACCAAGAGCTCATGCGAGTCGTATACGGTTGATCCCGATACGTATGCGCCAAGACATGTTGTGGAATGTGAGACAACGAAAGACTCTTGCCCGCTCGTTGGCCCTTTATTGGAAGATGTCAAACGACTTGTTCTGGCCAATGAGATTCCTGTTGTTGAAGTACTCGAAAAGCCAAATGGTATAGTTGCACTACAAGTCCGAAGCTCATCGGAAACGTCTTTTATAGCTATCAGCCACGTATGGGCAGATGGACTAGGAAGCACAACTGAGCAAGGATTGCCGACTTGTCAGCTCCGACGACTTGCTACACTTGTTCGCGATATGTATCCGGGAGCGGCTTTCTGGGCAGATGGACTATGCATTCCAGACATACCGACGGTGCGGAAGAAGGCGATTGGGATGATGGCACGCATATACAGTGAAGCTGTTGGAGTTCTTGTGCTAGATGGTGGCCTTCAGCTGTGCCCTTCTGTTGAACCCACCAGCACGAAGATATTGTATGTACTCACCTGTGGCTGGATGAGACGCCTGTGGACGTTGCAAGAAGCTGTTCTTGCCAAAGACTTGGTGTTTGCATTCTCTGACAAACAGATCAAACTCAATGATCTCATACCTATGACAAGCGAATTGCTGGTCCAGCCCTGCCTCGGCGATCTGGCGTCTGAGCTTTTCCGCCTAACGAAGCGCTCTCTTCACAGCTTTTATTCTATTGGTGATGTCTCCCGATCATTGCGCTGGAGGACAACATCAAGACCAAGTGATGAAACACTCGCTATTGCGAGTCTGCTAGGGTCAAATGTTTCTAATCTCGTGGACCTTAGCGCGGAAAATCGGATGAAACGAATGCTACTGGACATCGCCAAGTTCCCAAGAAATATCCTCTTCCTAAGGGGAGCAAAGCTTAAAACCCCGGGATTTCGGTGGGCACCCCATTCATTTATGGCTGCTTCTGGAGCGGGTGGTGGAGTTCAGCTGGCAACTTCCGGTATGGATGCTGTCTTATTAAACGATTGTCTTAAGGGAGTATACCACGCCATTACTTTCTCAAAGACTACATTTACTAGTGGCGAAATCTGGCAGCTTAATGATTCTCAAGCAGGGAGGCAGTATGAAGTTAATGATACAACTAGCACCGAAGGGACATATATTTGTGATATGTAGCTTTTACTAGAGTCTGTTACCACTGGAGGTGCAGCGCCTTGCGTAGCTGTGCAGCAACTGGGCCACAGCATGGACGAGGATGGCGGATTTACTGTTCAGTGTGAGTATCAGCGTCGAATGGCTTTGTATAGCCTAGTTTCAAAGAAGAATACGCCACCTTGCAAGATTGTGAAAGTGAATCTTTCAGGAAAGTTAACAATCTGTATAAGCTGAAGCTGATTAGAGGAGTGGTTTTATTGAAATCTACCCAAGTTTGCATATGTATGTACTAAGCAGCACTCTTGGAAAGATACTAGGTTCGAGACTTTTTTTTTTGGTGCTGGTTGATCCCAGCTTCTAAGTACAGCATTACTGTAGCTACCTACTTCCATCTTTGCACACTGAGTGGGAAATATGTAATTACAAGAAAAGACACGAAGTTGAGATGACAGTACTACCTAGGTACGGTTTATATGTTATCACTCTATTTTTTCTTTCGCATGACGCTCGTTTGCGAGCCTGAAGACTAAGACAGAAAGTAATTACCAATCCATAAGCAAAATCGATTTCCATCTAGCTGAAGGTCCTTTAGCTTCACTTGCCCTCGTGAGATTGTTTCACTAGTGAATGTTGCCTTTTCGCTTCTCTCAACAGCTCTTGTCTCATTAGTGGATTTGTTTCTGCCCACCACTTCTCCTCCCATTCGTTTAGTTTCCCAGGGAAAAAGTCCGCAAGGAGTGACCGCCCATGATGTTCGTACTTCTCTTCCAACTCCATCAGCGTCCACATGGCCTTTTCTTCGCCAAAGACGGCAGGAATCTCGCCAATGTCTGAAGACATCTTCACAAGCTCTATCGGAAGGCCGAGTGACGGTGGATATCGTGGGGCGCCAGCAAGTAACAGATTGTGAAGCATCCCCAAACCCCCTACAGCAAGCAGATACCACGTGTTTGTCTTAATGCCAGTGCTCGTTAGAAGAAGAGCTAGCCACAGTATGGCGAGAACAAGGGTAAGTAAACGTGTAGACCACAAATGGGGGGTCCATCCAGCGGCCAGGGCTTCGAAATCCAGCTCACCCTTGCGCCCATGCACGATAATAACATGACGTGAACCATTGCCAAGCGTCAAAGCAACGTGCTTCTCAGAATTCAGTTTGGAAGCAAACCATTTTTCCTGCCGCCACTGGGGAAGCGCCCCGGAAGAATATGATAATATGTTACCGGCCGCTGTTACAAGAAAAATGGACCAGTCTCTTCCAATACCAAAGGGAATTGCACTGATTCCCAACTGTATGGCCGTCACGGCCACACCGCTCCACCATAACCAGTCATGTAAGGGATCGCCAGCTAACCGGCTCTCGGACCATTTATATATGGCGACGCAAAGGGCAGCTTGGTGAATCTGTTTGTCCGTTGTATTGGATCGCGATTCTTCATCAACAGGAATTTTGAAAGCACATATATTGTTGGCCTTTTCTGCGACGTCTTTGGGCATCCAGAAACTGTATGTCTTGAACAATCGTCCCACAACCCACGACTGGTTTGTTCTTCGGTAGCCAGACTTGATGTTGATGACCTGTAGCGACACTTCCGGCGGACATGTTATGAGCCGGCCCTCTCCAATCGCCGACAACACGGCCGAGATTGCATAAGCGATTGAACCAAACGAAAAGCTCAACGGCGTGATATATCCGCCTGCGAGACTGACAAGTGCTAGTTGTACAACATCTCCTCCTAAAATGAGTAGCACGGAGAAGATGTCGCCCGGTGCTGTCCATTGCTCCTGCAGCGCTGCTTTTGGAGACGCTTGCATGATCTGAACCGTAAAAGATTTCACCACAAGTTGTTCTCTTAGCCAAGCCGTAGTTGTATTCTAAGAGTCTGCCGTTGTGGAACGGTGAGATGTCTGACAAGCAGAGCCAGCGCGATATTATGGCGGATGTGGCTCTTGGGTGGGAGCGCAAATGACACTTTTCTGTAAAGCAGAAGGCTTCGCTGACTTTTTGCAAGGCTTGTATGGCTCACTTTGCTTCACGTGCACTCCGTACACACACGCTACCTTGGCCAGTCACCGTCGAAGGATCGATTTCAAAATGCTGTGAAACCTGGGCTCGCATTGACCATCCGCGACCTACAACTCTCGTCTACTGTGATCTTGAGACATGTGCTTATTGTAATATGTATGGTATTTCATGCATGTACACTTATTAAATTGCCTTTTGGATGTAATATCGGAAACCTGCAGAATCGGGTTTTGTCTCCTGTTTGCCTCTCGCCACTTGGTGTTTAATTGGGTGCATGTAATTGTATTGAAAGATGGTTATTGATGTAAGATATTTCTACTTTTAGAAGGCTGGAGTAAGAGGTGATTCGAATTATGTGAGAAGACGAATCCTCCATCATCCCACCACAACTTAGTATGTGTTATTCATTTTACTGAGCCAGGTTCATCGCAATGCGCGGAATCACCACCTTTGCTCACACAAGGGACGGTACTGATTTGATACAGTCTGGTTTACTATGATCGGTCTATTCACTCGAATTTTCTTGATAGTGATAGTTTAGACGCACTTATTACATTTGATAAGCAGGAAGAATACTACCTGTAGTTAGCATTTGCCGCTCTGAGATTCTTGTAACCTGCAATCTAATCAAACGTTGCTTTATCCAGAATCTGCCTAGCAGATTGATAGAAGCCCGTAAAGCTTGCAATGAAGCGGGAGTAGCCGAAGCTAGTGGATGATAGTCAGCACTAATAACTTTCCGTGTTGTTCTAGTAATGCACGGAAAGCGTTCAGCCCAGCTTACTAGGTACTAATAACTGATGCTGCTCCGTGTCTTGACACTGCTAAAATCGGTGTGACATTATGATATAAGTGTCGGGGCGTATATAAATGTGTGCGGTAATGGTAAATAAGACACATTGTGTTATGAGGCAGAGGGCGTCATAGACAATTGTATGTACAGACCTTAGAATTCCAATTCGTTACTCATGCCTAGGTAGAAGCTTAAAAGATCATGTTTAGAAGAGGAATGAGCCACACAGGTTCCATGTCAAGTATTCATGGCTCTGTATACACAAATTCCTGCACTCCGGTTGTCAATATAACTCAAACTCAACCCTGGTCTGAGACAATGGCGCACGTCAGGACAGTAATTGTAGGGAGCTCTTGATATCAGGCCCACCAACACAGAAAGAGCGCCGCTTCCATTTTGATATCCATTGAAGCGCATCAGAATGCATCACAAAATAGGAACGTGCATGATAGCGGTTCTTAGCGTGCTCTTCCACTATCATGGCGCGTATATTGTTGCCTATCGCTTCGGCCGGCATCACGTTATAGAAACCCAACAAAACGATGAATGATTGCGATCGGGGTGAAGCAATGTTCTTATCGCTCAAAGTATCTGAAATGGCCAAGTGAGGGTGAATGTCCCAGGTAAATCCGTCCATTGCTCTGAGCTTTGAGGGCATCTTTGCATGATCGTATAACAAGCCCTCGTACAAACTCGTTTCTGAAGACGCGACGGCGACGGCGGCTAGCGCCTCAAATGTAAAGTAGCCATTTTCGTCCATTGATCCTGTACGCGGTGGGAATATTCCTATTTCATTCGGATAGACAGCTTCTGTCAGCTGAATTAACCGCTCGTCGCTATTGGGGAGAACATAAGTCGCCCGACCAGCCACAGACGTCTGCGGGAAGATGGGAAACGTCGATAAGCTCGAACACGGCGGCAAACCTACAGATATACCGAGCCAACTGGCGCTACGGCCCTGAGCAAGAATCTCTCTAGCAAGTGCAATCGTAGCACTGAGTCTATCGTTTGCATCAAACGCTGCTGGATCCAGCACGACGCCGAGAAGGCCCATGACGCTGAAGACCATGTCGACTGGGCGTGACGATGTGCGAACAAATGCGCACTGCCAGATGCAAAACTCGCGCATTTCTTCCGTGTCCAGATGCAGATTTATGGCAAATATAAGTGCTGAGACATGAGGAAGATGAACCATAGAATCTGTTGGCGACATTATTTTTGTAGGGATGTGGTCAATCTGGTGATTATCTTGTGGCTCCCCGAACAGCCTGGATTTCATTTGCAGAGATGGAGAAGCTCCTTTGGCGTTACTCGGAATAAACGTGAACGATCCGGCAAGACACATGCTCAGTGCAGTGTCCAAGCTCAACATAGCCGACCTCCCAAGAGTAACTATCTTGATATGCTCGCTTCCTTGCTCACCTCCTGCTTTCATTTGAATCTCACCAGCTGTAAGGTTCCAAGCAAATAGGACGGCGCTCGAGGGGGGAGCTACAACTTCCTGCAACGTCCAAGCTCGATTAATCCATTGTGTCTCTTCGGTCAAGGGCACCAGAGCACGGAGGCCACCTGGGATAACAATGCTGACAATGGCGAAGGCATAAATCCGGTACATCTCTCGAATTTGCCACGTTTTATCCTTCTTGCTTGTTTGCATGATACACAGTCGATCTAACCAGATGAAAGACGCGCCGCATGCTACTGCCGCCGTACATGCATCAAAAAGAACATCTAGACCGAGAGGATCGGCGTCTTCCGCGCCAAGGACGGAGAATTCCAATGTTTCCAGCTTAGGGCCCTCGGTTGGGAAATTCCCTCGCCAAACATAAGAGAGTGCAGCATAGGAAACTTGCGGGAAATCTGTGAATTCTACAATTCGGAGACTTCGATCGTGGATAACCTTTGAGCAGTCGATGAGACGGTATCTTTCAGGTGCAGCGCGGAACATGAAGTCGATTGGTTGGTGACTATGAGACATCTCTTCAAATGACATACTGCAAATCTCTTTTAGTTCTAGGCCTTCCGATGGTCCTTTAGGCGATAGAATACTGTCGATGGCCTTTGTTATTTCAGATATGCATTTTGGAGATCCGGGGAGATAATACGGAAGGCCTGAGATGGCCCGCCGCCGAGCTTGAGGATCGGGAGGTTGCGTCATTTAGACAATGTCTTTGGCAGATGGATACAGAGCTTCGAAAGTGACCTTGCTTTCTTCACCCTTGGGATTATATGACAAGGATTTTGGTACTTAGTACTAGCAGACGTGATTATTCAAGGGAGTCGTTGAGAGATGAAGTTTAACATCAACAAGGGTTGATGCTGCAGAAGATATCCGGGGAATTTGAAATTGCTTCTTTATTATATCTGTGCAAATTCCTTCTTCGATTCGTGCGGTAGACTTCTCCTCATTTTTAATTTGATGCGATTGGTCAAATCTGGGAGATGCCGTTACTTCGCATAGAATCAGGCTGCAGTCGGGCACTGGAGCATTCTTCTGTTTCCCACGATTCAATCCCTCTCTCTCCAACCGTACTTCCAACTTTTAATATTGACGGCCTTTTCGGATTGGTTTTTACAGTTTGGAATAATGGCGTCTGCAGAAAATCCAAGACGAAAGATGGTGTTCAGGCGGTCGCTATGCCAGATAGAACATACGATTGACATCACCTCTCAGGCAACACCCCGCCGTCTCCGCTTCATTGACTGTGAAGCATTTATAAAAGACTCCATGTTACATATTTATGAATACACTGAGCCGCCCGAAGATCAATACAGCGCAATATCTTATGTATGGAAAGGGCTACAGACACTAGATGGCTCGACTGCCAGGGTTTTCAACGTCGCTGGTGCAGAAGACGCAGACCCTATTAGCATCGACGTGCTCCAGACAGCATGCCTCGCATCACTCGTATTCCAGTCTCGTCTTCTATGGCTCGATAGATTGTGTATCTTGCAAACTGACAAGAGCGATAAATCTTGGCAAATTCGACAAATGGTTAGCATTTATAAAAATGCACACCCGTGCTTAATTCTTCCTGGAGGGTTATCGCGGCTGGCAACGTTATTTGACCAGACCACATGGATTCATCGTTCATGGACTCTGCAGGAGAGTGTGGTTCCCACCATGGCAATATGTTTGTTCGCCTGGACTTTGGGCCCTGCAACGAGCTTTCGCTTTGCCCTGGGTCACATCACAGAGCTCCAGAAAGGACATTCAGCCATGGCACACCTTATTGATCTTCTCAACCTCTCATTAGTACAGACTAGCGCTGAGCTGGACCTACATGAATTTCCACGAGATGTTTCGGAAATAACAGAGGGGCGTTTCGTTACTCCTCCAGAGATTGGAATTGAAAGCGACGAGAATCCAGCAAAAGTTTACTTAGATATCAGAATTTTCGGCACAATACATCATACGACGAGAAGATGCACATGGTCCTTCTAGTCCAGGCTCTTTCGTCTGATGAAGACTTGCGAGAGAACGCGGTTTGGCGCAGTTCCTTTTTGCGGACTTCATCTCGAGCGGTAGACGCTGTGATCAGCATCATGGGATTTTTCGGAGTTGAATTGGATCCTTCACATTACGCAAAAGATGAGCGGCTACAGCCAACTATAGATCTTATGCGAGCAATCCTGGAGAAGGGTGGGCGGGCGAATTGGCTAACGCACTCGGAACGGTCAAAGATAGCCTACGAATTCTGCTTAGCACCCAAGTTTCCAGAGACGAGTGTTAGTAGGGAGGCGTTTTACCGCGCAGGCCGTGATAAGAAAGAAATGATTGCCTCCAAATACTTCGGGTTTAGCTTCTGGTGGCCAAGGAAACTGCCCACCGGATCAATGGATAGCGAGGGCTATTTTACGTTTCGAGCCCCAGCATTTCCACTACCACAACTGAAATCGCTTCCTACGATTAGAGATTTTCCCAATGGTTTAGACTTGTCAGCGCCAGATATTGAACTTTTCCGTGACTACGCTATGGTCGATAGGCTGTATGAAGGCATATCGCAGCCACATCGGGAGGACGATGACAGTGCCAACACGTACGCCATATGGATTGCGACAAAGAAGCCATTTAGACCCAGTGGGATGAACCATATTTCGCTAAATATGCCGATATTCATGCTGGTCCATCGGGTTGCAATAGGAGACCGGTTCTTTTGTGTTGGCATGACTACTGTCCAAGATGGATTTGTAACGGAGCAGCATTTTATTGAACGAGAGTTCACAGTGGGGGGCTTCCAGCCAGGAACAGAATATGAGAATGAGATTGGCTACGTCTCGATGACCGAGCGCTACCACTGAGTCTAAAATGTTCTCTCAAGTCTTTGAAATGAAGATCTAGGAACTGGTCGGCCCAGCTTGGATGGTTAATGGCTAACTGGGGCTGGATAGCCTATGTGTAACTATTTACGCATCAAAATACCTGTTCTGATCATTTTAAGAGAACTTCTTTCATCAGATTTGATCCCAATAAACCCGTCTTTCTCCTTTAAAATCCAAGTGAGATATACCAAACCGTAGACCACCAACTCAGTGTCGTACTACAACTCGTTTGATCTGTTCCAACGGGTAGCAAAATCGCTAGTAATTAATCTAGAAAATTGCTCCTTGATCCTTTCGTCCTCGCAGCTGTCCATGGCATCCGATCTGACAGGTAGATAAACACATATGTAAGAGGTAATCCATACATAGAGCATTTTACTCCAAGTTTTTCCATCCGTATCTTTAAGTGCGGTCTTTATAAAGCTCTCAACAAGAGTCGACACGGCTGGATACAAGAAAATGCCTTGACGGGTAAACGCCTGACAACTAGAGGGACGTTCAAATGAAGAAAGACATGGCGGACTTAGGTCGACATATTCAGGGCGGAGAATGATGAGCTGAAAAGATTGAAATGCCCCTGGAGGAAAATTATATCGTGCGGAATTGATGTTTAACATTCGGTAGTGTTGGTCTGCAGTGGCATGAATCTGCCGCATCCGTTCCGATTGTGGATGAGCGTCAATGTCAGCAGGGTCCAGCGAACCGTAGGACCATAAAGTCTTGCAAAAACCCTTCTGTTCCACCTTTTCAAGCACCGCGGAGTAATTCTGTTCTGATGGCACTAGCATGATATTCTGAATACTTTATTAGTCTCAGCGACGTTGAATGAAGCAAAGGGGAAAGTCTGGTTTCATAAGGACGGAGGTGTAGTGCGTTAATCAGAACGATAATTAAAGAGAAACTCACGTAGGGAATAAGAGGGACCCCTAGGTTGGCCATTGCTGCTTCGCCCCAGACGACAAGCTCTAAAGGTTCCAGTATGTTCTGCAACTCACTCAGAGCAGCGATATGCTCCATTATTGTCTTATGCGGGAGGAAGCTGGATCTTTTTAATAACACGATTGATGTCAACCAGATGAGCTGGCTAATGCTCAAGAAGAGGGGTTCTATACGAAATGCTTGGGTGGAAGCTCAGTTGGGGTCCATCGGTTTTATATGCATCTAGTTCGTTAGGCTCATATCTATCTATATCGGCAGGACTAAAGTTCTTCGGCTGAGCAAATAAGATCAAAACATGCTTATGAATAGTCTCAATTAAATTACCTTTTCTCTCCCCTTTCTTTGTTTGAATATCAAGGCTGGCTATGCCTCTGTACTCTGTAGCCTTCAGCCATTTTATTTTGCCGCAACAGCCCAAGCTCCCAAACCTGTTGTTTGCACGAAAGCAAATCTTTCCTTACAATATGCCTCTGAAAGTCCTTGAAATGGCAAAATAATATCCACAATTTCAATAGCAAAACTTAACAAACTCTCTCTATCCAGAGATAGTCTTGCCTTTTCACATAATGCACCATGGGTATCCATGGTGCATGCGTTCCACACCATCATCTCTCAAAACAGCGCGACAACTAGCTCGATCCAGCCCCCATTTATAAGACGTTTCATCATCTTCTTCATATTCCTTAACCACCATCCGGCATTTGTATTTTGCATACCAGATCCCGAGATTTTCGCGTCGAAGCTCTACGAGGACAGCCAAGCAAGTGTGTTTTCCCCCTATTCCCTTGGGAGGATCTTCCAGTACAATCGCAGCATTTTTGTAGGCGTGTGGCCCTACTGTCGTCCATTCAATTTCGTCTTTTGCGTTTGCCTCTGTTGCACGACTTATGATGTACTGCTTGCTGTTTGTAAGGCAGGACAGCAAAAACGTTTCCGGCAGAAAGCTTGTCGCGGTGCTCATAAGCT
Organism: Trichoderma pleuroti; assembly: GCA_001721665.1. Lineage (NCBI taxonomy): Eukaryota > Fungi > Ascomycota > Sordariomycetes > Hypocreales > Hypocreaceae > Trichoderma > Trichoderma pleuroti. Next base: position 9,918 of record MDJU01000094.1, on the reverse strand, counting down.
CAAACCCATACCACTCTCCCAAAAGCCCGTCACATGTCCAATGCGCATGGACTTCCTGTAATGTTGAATTGATGACCAATTGAAGGATCTCCGTTCCTCGACGCTTCATCATTGCCAGCGGGGCCCAGCCATAACCCTCTTCGGTCATCTTCGGCCCCGACAGGAACAGTATACCCTTGATAAAAACTCTTTGCATCTCAAGCAGTTTCTTGAATTTGGACTCATCTGGAGCCTTTAGTATCTGGTCAATGTTCAGCTCAAAGAGCGCTGCAATGCAAATACACTCATCGCGCGTTTTGCTCGTCTGCCGCCACTGCAAGGCATCCAGTAGGGAGAGAAAGCGTGACGGTGCATTGTAATCCTTGACCCGAAGTAATGTTTCATAAAAGCGACTGCCTTGTAAGGCTATACCGTTGCTGAATCTATCATAGACCGAGCCGTTGAGTATAGGATCCCACAGCTCTTCCATTGAAACGGCGCGTTCTTTGAACTGGAAAAATAGTTTTCGGGCCAAGACTCCTTCCTGGTATGTCCATAGTCGGCGTAGCCAACTGGAGCAAGTAATTCGCATGAGCCGCTCCTCGTTGGTGCAGTTTACTGTAGACATGAGAAGCTCTGACTCAAGAACCAAGACGACACATGCTTCGGTGTAGATGCTGCGCATGCGGCGTATAGCTTGGCGTCTTGCTGCTTCAGACTGGACTGGCACGCAGAGAGTATCCATCCAGAAAGAAACTATACCATTTTTGCCTTCTTAGATTCTGAGGCAATGCTGCAATTCGGTCATAAAACCAGAGCAGCTGACACTTGGGCAACGTGTTGGTTTTCGGGTTACCCAGCCCACCCGACCATACGTGTGAGAGGGCAACGAAGCGATCATTCGGGTGGAAAGGTTTCACCTCCATTTTTATGGTAACTGTATCATCCTGCCCTTTCTCTATGCTGAACTCGATATAGGGAAACCCATCACTGTTCAAAATAGCCTCGACCTGGGCCGGATCCGGTCCAACGTGTAAACACTGACAGTCCTCGGTCATGTGCCTGGTAACATACTCGCTCTCCGTGATCTGGTCTACTTCACAAGTGTGACTCGAGCATTTTCTGTGATCTTTTTTGACCTTTGGTGGACCAAGTGTTCCAATATAGTACATTGCCGCCGCATCCATTGTAGATGCCAGCATCTCCACATGGGTTTGGCACCAACCGTCTCCTCGCATCTTGTCCATGAGCATGCGATTCGTCACGATTGCGCCGTCATGGACGATGGGACTTGTCTGGATGCCCATACTAAACATGTAGGCCACCTCAAACTTCAGGTACTAACCATGATAGAAAGAGACAGTTCAACTTCCGGACGAAGTGGCATGCGCGCAATATCGCGATGGGCATTAGTAGCCAGTTGCAATAAATATTCTGTTGCCATTTTGACTGCCGCACTACATTCGTAATACCACTGGCCTTTCTTCTCGAATAGCCACCGCTTTGCTTTTTTCGCCGTATATCTCGTAGCGGGATATACGATAGGGTGCTGAGCACCTGGCGACCTTGGTCGTCTTCCAAAACAAAGTCTGCTTCGGTGATTGGGTTATCCAAGACTTGACCCATGAGAGCGAAAAATAGCCAACTTTGGGAAAAGGCTTCAATCTCATCAATTGAATGGTTCGAGTAGTCTCCTCGAAGAATGCTTTGGATGTCATAGCCTTGTCGCTGAGGAAAACCATCAAATCCTTGGTTATCATATCTGGGGCCATTTAAATATGGGATTGAGAGATGATGGCGCTGTTGATATGTGGATTTTGGTAGATGATCCATTCGATCGGGATGTAAAGTCTCTATCGGACGGGGACCGTAAAAGTTGAGTTCTAGTCGCGTATAGCATACAGAAGTGCAACAAAGTGTGAGTTGAGCGAGTTTATGTTATGTTACAATCAGCACATGACTGTAATGAAGTATACTGTCAAATTTCTCTTCTTTAGAAAAACAATAAAACTGTTGTTTAACCTTTCATTTAGTTCTAGAATAGTAAAGCTCCCGCTTTCTTCGAGCTGTTAATAAAGTCTTTCCTGTTAAATGGAGATTCGGACGCCACTATTGCTGCCTTAAAGCTGCGGGGATGCATTCCCTGATGCCAATTTGAGCTTCAGAGTGCGTAAGCTTTTGAATTTCATGCTTCTCCTTTGGAAGTTGCGGGATTTTTATGCCAACCAACAAATATATTGATATTGACCACAAGGCTGGTAGTATAACCTGCTCCACTCAGCTGTTGTGATTTGTCTAGCTTCATCAAAAACACACCGAAGACGCTGGATGATAGGCTGGTAAAGGTCTCTGTATCCCCTCAGCTGTGCAACCATAAATGGGACAGCAGGCCCATGAAGCTTGAGCCACGAGTCAAATCCTACCAAGCCCATTCATGCCCAACTTTCTGCGTCGAGTTAGGCGATACATCAGGCAGCTGGGGGATATCCGATCAGCCGAAACAAATGACTCGACTTCTGCGTTTCGCAATGCTCGTGCAGAATGGCATTCACTTAATGGGATACAACACTTAATGCTGGTTGCATGGCAGAGATTGATGGATCAACTGATTTCACCGGTAAAGTGGTTTCTGCTGCTCAGTTAATTTGCAGGGTATCATTGCATGGAGAGATCAGTATCTTTCGTATTCATCAGTAACGATTGGTCAATACATATGATATAAGCAGGGAAACAAAATATGTCACCTCAGCCTCTCATCCTTTTCTAACCTCGGTGTTTCTTCCCAACCGTCCAAAATCCTGACACTGATTCGTTCAATATCATTCAACGTTTGCCATAACATGTCTCGATCATACAAAGAGGCTGGTGACGAGTTCGCTAATCAGTGGACTCAACCAAACGACATCTTCTCAGTGCTCCTCATTCTTGGGGGCGACGTGATACAGCTTGCATGCGCTTCGATGGCGGGCAGCACGAGTATGCCACCTAACCCAGTAACTTTTTCATTCGGTTGGGTTGCCTACGCTATATCAGCTCTATTGTCTGCCATTGGAGAGAATAGACTCATAACCTGCCAGCCTGAAGCGCCCTTGATGGTTATCAATTTAAAATCGGGATACCGTCGATCCAACAACTCATGGCTGCTTGGCCGGCTGATCAAGACGTACCAACATTGGATGCCAGATGAAGTACGCGAAAAATTAAAGCCTCCAAAGAAAAAGAGGAGAGTTTCTGGTTCTTCAGACGTAGAGAACAGTAACGAGTCTGCGGAACCTGAATTGACAGGAGCAGGATACCTCTCTGCTCTCTGCATCGCAGTGTATGAATGGCAACCAGATCTTGAGCCCGGAGTCCCACGACGCGATCTGGCTTGGTGGAGTGGTTATTTTGTGTCATTGATACAGCTTGCTGTATCTGTTATACCTCTTATTCTCTACGGCGATTGGGCAGTCTTGCTTACTACGGCTGCCGGGACCATACTATCTTATTCATCGGCATCGCTGCCACAATGGCGATATGAGAAATGGAAGGCTCGCAGGACAGAGAAGCCCAAAGCTGTGGCACTCACTGCAGGCAATGGATCCCCAAATGTCATCATTATCGAAGGTGCCAAAGATGCGCTCGATTTGGAAGACCTCGCTGCCGGCGGCACATCCGAAATCTCTTCAACACGTTATTTCACGTTTCTATTATCCTTACTGTGGCTAGTTTTGCTCATCACCTGTACCGGCATCCAGTCTCATACATGGTATCTTCTTGCTGTCGGTGGAATCGGCATGCTGCATAATATCGTTGTAGCGGCTGTACCCCGCCAACCCGAAGCCCTGGGAATTCCCATCAAACTGAAAGACTACGAAACAGGGTCAACATCGCAGTCACAGCCTGCTGGTAAGGAGATATTTGCTGAATTCAAAGTCATGTGGTCACTTATGGAATTGGAAATGGAGCATGAGGGCTGGGGCAAAGCACTTCGAGATGAGTTCTTTCCAGGGAAACTAATGGCAGTGGAGATAGAGTGGTGGGATTGTGATCCAAATAAACAAGGAGAAGCGGGAAAAAGAAAAAATATTTTGGATGAACTGAGAAAGCAATATAGACAAAAGAAACAGGAAGAAAAGAATGAGAAATCGAAAGAGACGAAGCCGAAAATAGAGCAGGAGAGGGGGGAAACAAGCAAGGGAAACGGCATAGTGACGGTACCTACATGGGCACGCTGAGTTCATCCAAGTTGTCTAAACGAGATCCATTTACCCTCCCAAGGTACCTATAATATAGTAATAATCTGCCTCTTTTCAGCTAACCATGCCTTAACGTCAATGTCGCTTCTTAACTTTCGCGTAGCAATCTGAAAAGCTCCCACACGGCGAAATACACAACTCCCACTATCATCTCGAACAACAAGTAGCCCCTCAATCATCTGTGCTATTTTGTTTGTCGACCGCAGTGGAACTGCCCATAACTTTGCTGCTGGGTCCAGCGCTTCCTCACAATCCGCTTCGCAGATCCCTAACGGCTCTCTTTGAAATCGAGCCTGATGGCCCTCCTCAGCGGCAAACTCAGTTGGTGGTATGAATATTTTGTTTTTGGATGAATTCCACATCACCTCGTTCACCGCAGCGCTAAGTCGAAGAAGTCCCCCAGTGACTTCGCCAAACGGGAGAGCCTTATCCTTCAGAGTCACGTCGCACTCAAGAATTTCGCATTCCGGATGGTCTTCGTTGAAGATCTGCAAAGAGTATCCTGGGATAATGGGTCCGTCTATTGCTGCCCATGACCACGACGGTGCTCGGACTTTCTCAGGTCGGGGGTGTTGTGATGCCGAATTCTTCATCCATAAGAGTTCTTCAAGCAGTTTATGACTCCACAGACCAGCTAGATAGCTGCTATTCTTCCACGCATTCTGAAAGGTTTCTGCAATGCCATAAAATGCGATGAGCTTATCTCTCGGGTGGGTTAGATCTCTTTTAGTATACTCCACAACAATGGAATTCCAGGCGTCATTAAGCTGAAGACCATCCATTGTAGATGGTGCTGCTTGATCGAATTGTGTCAAGCTCCCAGGTAATCTGTCGCTGAAGCTAAATAGGCCGCTGTTGGCATGTCCTATATTTGCTGAATTGGTCTGGCATTCGTATCGCACGGTGTTGGATGCGAACACCAATGCGCGAGGAGAAAGAAGCCGCTCTTCGTAACACCACGCTCGAGTTTCCACAGGCTCCGATGGATTATGAGTAGCACTGCGAATCCACATTCTACCGATATCGCCATTTGGGCACAAGAATGGCACCTGGATAGCTGGAGCAGGCACCGGTCGATCTTGCAAGAACCCGTCGCTGACCTTGTGGGAGCTGGCCGCAATAATTGTCACTGCCGCATTTTGGAATGTCTTGCGGATTAGCGGAATTTCTCGGTTGTTATCTTCTTTGGAGTCTTGAATAATGCAAAAGCTGTCAACCCAAAGGTATCGGAATTTAAGGCGTTGCGTCGTCTGGATCGCATCTTTGATAGTCTGCGGTATGTGATCAACATCGATTCCCTCTTTATACGCTTCAATATTGCTGGTTTGTGTTCGATGCAATTGGTTCTCTCCCCACACGTAACTTAGAGCGGCGTAGGCTCCAAGAGAGTTGTTGGTGATATGAACCTTGGGCTGCGCTGTGTTGGCGCAATCAACGACTCTGGTTGGAAGAGGGCCGTCCAGAGCGTGTGGGTTTGGACATTGTGAATGGCGAGAACCAGTACACTCTTCAATAAGCCTAGAAGCATGCGAAAAGCTTTCAGGCGAAGCAACTTGCCACATAGTTTCTCTTGCAGTGATATATTCAGCCGCACTATCGTCTTTACAATGGGTAAGCTGTCATGCGGCAGAATGCCACGGGGTCAAGCCGCTGATGAAGAATTGCGAACATACCTGGATCGGTGTGAACTTCATATAGCTGGACATAGGCGTCATCGATTTCAACAACAAGAGTGTTTCTGCCGGCTGGGCTCTTCGGGGAACTCCCTTCAGTGGACGGTTTGAAACGGATCTTGATTTTGAATACTTGCTGGGGGCTTGGAGAGGCATTTCCAGTAACAAAAGAGTGGAATTCCGGAATCTCTTTAGCAAGGAGATTGCACCAAGCACAAATTTCCGATGACTGCATAATTTGGCTCCATAGTGTTCTGTACGTGAAGCCGCCATGATGCCTCTCTGTTGAGCCACTTGCTTCCCATGCCTGTTGAAATCCATTGGGATTGAAGAGTGTACTCCAGCACTGATCACAAACAAGTGAATGGACAACGTCTTTGCTATCGATCTCCATACTTTTTGAAATCTCTTCGTCTCGCTGGTGTATTCAAAGATGATGCTGTGCTTGAGTAAATGAACGGCAGATTCACCCAGTTGGCAACAGCCTTTCTTATTTAGTGTGTCTGTTATTAAATAGCGCAGCATATCATCCGTATCACAGAATGCCATCGGCAAAACCCGAATTCTCATATCCTTCATGCGATCAAAACCATGAATGAACTTTATATACTCATCAAGTTTAAAATCTCCTTCATCTATATTTCCCTCATGGTTCGATAACTAGTATCACTTTTTTCCCCCCAAGATTTAGATAGATAAAGCCATCTTTGGTAGACAGGGCTGCCGGGGTCATGTACCGCATTTACTTGTAGCCAAAAATCTACTCGCAGCCTAATGTCCATTTGTACCAAAGATGAGCTCAAATAATAATATATAGAGAGCAGTCCAGATTATACTATGTATATACCCTTTGGAATCATGCTTTTACCAACAAGAGCTCCATGAGTTCCTGGTCCTTCTACCACATAGAATAAATAACCTAAAAAGGATTCGAATGCATGAGGCCTGATATTTATACTGGGCTGATCAGTGGACGTCAAGACTGATCGGCTCACCAAGCCCGGTATTTCTTTGATGCCCGTCATCTCTTCCACAGTGAATATGACCAACTCAAGACTCTCTGAAATATCGGTCGCGCAAGATATCGTGGTTCCACAAATAAGGCAGATAAGAAATATCTTCAGTTCCTGCTGGAATGTTTCTCCTTCAAGCTGGAGCTTGTCTTTGTTTACATTTCCATGACGCACGAGACCATTGATAGGCGCCACAATCCTAGCTTCATCACGATAGGTTGGATCAGATCTGTATTGGTTGACTGCCGCTTCTGCAAATTGTATCGCGAAGAATCGACGGAGGATATTTCGCTCATCATTGAGTTGTCGGTCAGATCCTAATAAAGGGCCTGATGGCGGTGATAAGCTGACATGCCGCACGAGATTTGTGTTGCTTTCGCAAATCGTTACTAGCTGCTCAAGCTCCTCTTTCTTTCGGATATTGATGGGCCGAATTTGGACACTATTGTTGCTGTTCTTCCCCCCATCCACGCCGGGAGCATAGTTGCCGATTGTTGTTTGCTTCTCTGTTAAGAATGTATTCGTCATCATCAAGATGGGATCAAGGGCCTCGGTTACATCCGCGGGGTTATCCAACGCCCAAGGCAGTTCAGAGTCACTGGACATGGTAGTCATCAAACTCTTAGGGATTTTGGGCAGGATATTGAATCCATTGCTGGTATCACCCCCGAACTGCTCACAGGCATCCGCCAACAGCTCGCTGAAAGACACTCCTCGGGGATTTTGCGGCGTTCTGTATCCTTTTATATCTGGAAAAACAGCGAGAACATAATCTCGCTGTTTTGCTGTTGTTCGGCCACTTCTCCACGCTTCCATTATCGGCATGTATTTGTCCACAGGGCCAATTTTGCCGCCATGCTGCGAAACGTTGAACTGCCGCTTGTATAGAAGGTCAAGATAGGCGTGCATCGTTATATCTGTTTCGTGAGAGGGAATTCCATGATACGCCAGTTTATCAATGATGAAGCTTATCACAGCTTCTCTTTTAGCAATGGCCTTTCTTTCCATTTTGTAACGCTCCAAAGGCGACATAGCAGTCGTTAGCCGAGCGCAGACTGTTTTGTTGAGAAAGATCATCTTCAACTCCATAGCATAAAGACCTTCTTGTCGAGTCCATAAACGATCAAACCATGGATCCATTAACGAAAGATTAGGACACTTTCTCGCATGGCTGGTCTCTTCAACTTTGAAAGCTCCATTGTCAGCAAGGCCTTCGTGCGCGGCTTGCTCTGCGATGTTCGCCCATTGTTGGCAGACAGGCGTCTCTATAAGTACCACGACAACGCGGCTCGATTTATAAATTACTGGAATCGCCGTGAGTTGAGATGAGATACTGATGGGGGACTCAGGTCTCTGATCGATGCAGAATAGATCCAGCCAGAACCACCCATTGCCACAGATGTCTGGCCTTTTAAGTATGTTCAAAATATCCTTCTTTCCGGGACTTAATTTGGCGGGCCCTATTCCATCGATGTCGTAGGTCTGGACGGTAGCCGGGTCTCCCCAAACGTGAGAAATAGCGATATAAGATTCTTCTTTCGTAGAGGCCTGTCTCCGCTCAACGTACAGGGTCCCATCATGGCGTTCGCAGATGCGAGCTAGATAGACTTTCATCTGCGGCTGCTTAGCTGGGGAAAATGCGAGTTGAAAAAAAAAAGGATTCGAGTTTTTGAAGGTAAACCGATAAGATGATGTAGCCGCGCGTTTAGTTACCAAAACGCTATAAGGTAATTACAACAGAAAACCACGTCAAGTGTTGGTTGAGGATGATGAATCATAGAAGCAACATGAGGGAACTGAATGAAATACAACGACAATTTTCCAGCGCCTTGGGGCTTGAGTGAGGAAACGTATAACGTAAATCATACAACGCAAATACATACTCTCTCTGCCAAAGTTTCTACTAACTTTAGGCATCGCTAAGGCTACCAATAGTATGAGAGAAGCATCTATATGTCAATTTCGAGGTTCAGGCCGCCTTGCAGCTGCAACCCAACCTAAGCCTGATTTTGTATCTTGCCCAGCCATAGCACGCACAGTGTGTACGTTGATAGGCTGCCTAACAAACAGAATGGGTGCTTTGTTCTAACATATTGGGCTGCATCTACAGCTACCTATACTTATCGTTCATTAACACACATATGCGCGTCGACGTGTCATACACGATAACCTGTCCTATTACGGGGCCATCCATTACATCATAGGTGTTCTAGCCCTAAGGCCTGTTCATGGTTCACTCAAAACTGGATATCTTTTCAAGTTGATAGTTGACGTGAGCGCAAGTTTATTACTTTAGTAAAAATATTAGTTGATTTACTCACCCAACTCTTATATAAAGCCAATCGGGCTATTGAATACGTATCAGTATTAATTGTTGGGTAAAGGTAAAGGATTCAAGCTCATATCAAGTGAGTCCGTAGAAAGCAAGTACAAGCATCTGGCGATAAATTACAGCGCTGCGACCATAAATCGAGGCTGCCGCAAGTAAACTCCCCATATTACCTGTATTTATCTCATATATCTACCATAAATCTATATTGGAATTCATGAATGTTAAATTTGTCAATCGTACTTCAGCACGAATTTAGATATGACACCCTGATATGAATGACAGAGTTCAGAGGCTAAGCAAGCCAGACTCAGGCATACTCTTGGTCGCTACTGACTTTGCTGCCTCTACAATTTCCAATATGGGTTAGTTTGAACCATATCAGCGACGTTTAATCGTCTACAGGAGACGCTCTTTTTTTCTAGCTCATTCATGATCCGTGTCTATGCAAAGCCACGATATATAACTCAGCGGATAGGCAGGTGATTATCACCAAGTCCTCCCTAAAAGTGCTCGCCAGCCTTTTATGGGGTTAAAACACCCAAGCTACTACAGTGGGAGTCCAAAAGTGACGATCCAGTTTCAAAACCCCATAGTAAATCCACTAAAATCTAGATTTCTATATAGTAATTTTAATATAAAAGTATATAGTAAAAAAAATAAAATAAAATTATAATATAGTAAAT
>MDJU01000939.1:0-10195 GCA_001721665.1 Trichoderma pleuroti | reverse complement strand
CTAACCCTAACCCTAACCCTAACCCTAACCCTAACCCTAACCCTAACCCTAACCCTAACCCTAACCCTAACCCTAACCCTAACCCTAACCCTAACCCTAACCCTAACCGTAAGCTACCTAGTAGATATTAATAATAAAATAAATAAATAAACAAACATACTATAATAGAATCAGCTATTTATAAAGGATTTAGCTATTACGGCAGACTAGATTGTAATATAATACTCCCCTTTTAGTGGTCTTATTCTTAAGACCTAGTGTTATAGATAAAAATACTTAACTATTTTATAGTATTCTCCATAGCTGTTTTAACCCCTAAGGGCACTGTAATATTCCCTATAATGTCTTTACACAGGCCTTATTAATAGCAGAGGTTTAATGTGATCTAGCTTACTAACCTAAGCCGGAATTAAACCTTAGGCCACTGGCTATATATAATTATTGGCCTAATCTTTTACCCTATTTAGCTTAATAGTTTAATAGAATTGTTATATAATAATTGTAATTATAGTAATTACTATAATAGAATTAGCTATTTATAAGGGATCTAGCTATTACGGCAGACTAGATTATAATACTAATATATCTTATATAAAGCTTTACTTAAAGAGGTATTTTTATATTTTATTTAATTTTATACCTTATATCTTCTCCCTTATTAATTATATTTATTTAAATTATATTATAAAACTAACTTTTATTCTCTTCTCCTTAGCCTCCTGCTTAATAATAATAATTTAGACCTTACTATTATTATTATTATTAATTACTAATATATCTTATACTACATCTACCTCTGCTGCTATTCTATTTTATTTCTCTTTTTTTATAATTTTAAGTGAAAATATTAGCTTAATACTTCCGCTACCCTAAACCCTACTTAATAACCTATTAACCTTTATGCTAAAACCCTTAACCTTTCCTTTAACTATTTATAAGCTATTAGCTGCCTTTTTTAGTTTTTTTTATTTTAATAACTACTATTTTTCTAAGGTTACCTAGTTGTTTTATAAATTTACTAACTATTACTAAGAAGGAGATAATATTAATTTAGTTAAAGAAGATATTACTTTACTTATTTATATCCCTCCGCTTTTACTATATAAAAAAGTTTATATATTTACTAACTACTATAATATCCCTAACCTAAAGTAGCTTACCCTTTATAAGTTTAATATTATTATCTTAGAGAGGTAGTTAAATATTAAAAATATTCCTACCTTCTTAGCTCTTATTTATAAGGTTTATATATTAATAAATAATTCTAATCTAGGATTATATAACCTTATTGCTAAAGTATTTTATAAATATATAAAGTAACTTATTTAATATTAAGAGGTAAATAATCTCTTAGTAGAAAACGGGGTTATAAGTAGAGATATTACTTATTAGTTAGCTTTATAATATATATTTTTATAAACTACTTTCCCTTTTTTATTTTACTTTAATAAGCTGCTAGTATATTATAACCTTAATAAACTAAGAACTTAAGTTATTTATTTTAGCTATTTATAAACTATTAGCTATATTAATTAATTATAGTATAACTTACTTACTAATTATTAAATTCCTAAATTACTAAATATTATTTAAGTATATTATATATTATTACATATACCTTAAGTTATTATAAAATTTATCTAAGATATTTATTATAAAATACTACTGCCTAGCTAGCTTATTATTCTCCTTTACCTTCTCTTATTAATATTAATCCTCCTTTTATTTATATTATACTATAAATAAAACCTTTATTTAGACTTTATTTAGGGGGTAGTAATTAAAAATAATATTAAACTAAGATAAAATAAAACTAAACCCCTTTTTATTAACTAAAAGTATTAATATACTAACTAAGTAACTTACTTTTCTTAAATAAAAACCTATAATATAAGTTGCGTAAGCTTTAATAGTAATATAAACTAAGCTAAGCGAAATAAAAGAAGAGGTAGCAGCTATATAATATATAATTTAAATCCTTAGGTCTTTATCTTACTATATATAGCTTTTATAAAACAGGGTTAATAGCTAACTATTAATATATAACCAAAAAGTAATTATATTAATAATATTTTACTAAAGTATACTAAGGGAGTAATAGGGCTAAAGATTATAGCCTTAGGTTTTCCTAAAGAGTTAACTAAGAAAAAGAATAAAAATAAAGATAAAATAAAGAAAAAGAAAAGTAATCTTAGTAAAAAGTAAAATAATTATAATAATACTTATTTTTAAAGTAAAGTAAACTAAGGTAAAGTAAAAGTAAGCTATAATAAAAAAGCATAATAAAAAGAAATATATTTATTTTAATTATTATAAGTCTAAAGTTATATATATATAATCTACTCTAAGTATACTAAGAACATAGGAAATTAATTAATTATATTAAAAGCTATATACCTTTATAAATAATTAGCCTATATAAGCTTCTTTAATAATAAAACTTTAGTATATGTTTATATAACTTATATAACCTATTATTATATTATATACTAATTTAAAAATAAAAAAATAAACCTACTAAGTTAATAAATAATTTTTAATAAGTTACTTATAATTAACTAACCCTAACCTAACTCTTCTATAAATCTAGTTCAGCCTATTATATAAGCCCATTATTATAACCATAGGAATTACATTATAATATAATTAGCTAAATTTATAATTACTATTTTTATAAATAAAGCCTTATGTTATTTTATTATAATAAATTACTATATCTACTATATTATAAAGCTAATAATATAAAATTATAAGCTAATAATTACATCTATTATTATTATTATACTATAACTATACTAACTATTCCTAAGCTATTAAATATGCCTATTAACTAAGTTATAATATATAACGTCTTAATTTAATACTATAGTATAGGGTAGGGTTCTAAGGTAATAAACTAGGTAAAGGGGTTTATATTACAGAAGGATAGGCAATACGTTAAGTAATAATAGTTACTAAGTAAGTAAAGTAGTAATAAAAGCATAGCTTATATTTAATCTTAATACTTTATTAACGACTGTTTATTTAAGTTATCTAAAGAGCATAGAGAATTAAATTTTATATATCTAATTATTTAGTTTAAATTATAATTAAATTATAGTATTTTTAGATTATAATAGATCACAGTGGTAATCTATTAAGGGTATATTACAAAAGTAATCCCTACTTAATTAACTATTTAGTCTATATATAATCTAGGGTATATACCTATTCTAGATTAAATTATAATATAATACCTGCCTTATATTAAGTATTTAAAAAAGCTAAGTTCTAATATATATTAATACGCCTATATTTAACTATATATAAATATTACTAGTATTATTAAATAAAATTCTAAATTAATAATAATAACTAAATAGTAGTTATTTTTTAATTATATTATATATTAACGCTTATGCCTTAAGCCGCTGCTATATAATTTTAATCTAAAAATAACTAATTTTTAAATTTACTACTGCTTTATTTATTTTTATTACTCCTTTTTTTATTTTTTTATTTTTTTTCTTTTTTCTTTTTTTTTTTCTTTTTTATTTTTATTTATGCCTATAGCCTCTTTCCCCTTTTTCTTTTTTCTTTAATTTTTTTTATTTTTACTATTTCTCTTTAAAAATAATAACTTTATATATTAACCCTACCTTAATAGCTAAAAGTATAAATATATTTATTAAGTAACTTACTCTTTATAAGAAGGAACCTAGCGTATAAGCTATATAATCTTTAATAATATTATATTTTAATTTTATTATATTATACTTTAATTTTAGCATATTAAAGAGGGAAGTAATAATTATAAAAAATATACTTTAATTACTTAGGTCTCTCTTTTTCTCTACTTTATAAAATAAGCCTATAGTTAATCTTTAATATTAATAATAACTTATTAAAAATAAAAAATATAATAGCTACTAAGGGGTAGGCATAAGAGACTATTTATATAATAATATTAATTATATAATATTAAGTACTATAGATAAAAAGGCTATAAGAGTTTAAAGAAGCTAATTCAGCTATAGCTATTTTATTACTAAAAGCTATTTAAGAAAAAAAGGCTTTAATATTATATTATAATAGCTAACGTTTATTATATTTACTAAATTAAGTTTTAGGGAATATAAGGCTGCTTTTTTATTAAATTATTACTATATAGACGGGGATTTAGGTAAATAATTAGCGCGTAAAAGAGTTTTTATTAAATAGTTATTAATTATTTAGTTAGCTATTATTTTAAAATATACTTATTTATACTAAGTTAATAATTATTAATTAATAAGGCTTACTTAATCTTCTGCTTTATATATTAATCTAATATTAAATTAAATACTACTATTATATTTATTATTTTCTACTTATAAATAAGCCTGCTATACTTATAGCTTAGCTAGCTTATATATTCCTACTGCCTATATATCTCCTGCCTAGTAAGCCCTTATACTTAACCCTAGAGGTTTTTATTATAGTAAGTAGTAAATATTACTAAAATTACTATATACTTTTATTAATACTTAAATCCTTATATTTAGTATTTATTTAAGTAGAAACTTTATAAAATATAATAATAAAAGTAGCTAAGAAACTTAGCTTATTTATTTTTTTAATAATTTACTTTACGCTAGAACTTTATATATTTTTTAAATATAAAAGACTTTTAGAGTTAACTATAACTATACTAGCTATATTTAGCAGCCTATACTTTTTTTAAATATCTAGTAGATTTAATATATTAATTTCCCTAGCTCCTATACCTTATTAAGTATTACTTTTATTTATTTAAGGTTATATACTACCTTCTGCCTATATATTTTTTAATATAATAATTTCTTAAGTTAAAAGCTTACTTTTTTTAAATTATTTACTACTACTAATAGTTATTATATAATATAGTATTATTAATTTAATTACAGTCTTATATATTATTATTTAGGCATTAGCTAAGGATATACCTCCGGTAGCCCTTTATCTAAATTAAAGTAGTTTACTTTATATATTTTTATTTTAAAATAGCTGTTTATCCTTAAATCTTTAGATAGCTAGTCTTTTTTCTTAATTATAATTATAGCTGCTATATACTTTCTAGCTCTTCTTATATAACTAGCCTTCTGTATATAATTAATAATACTATATAGCGCCTTAAGGTAAATAATATATATTATACCTATTATATTAATCTTTATCTTTAGTATAACTATAGCTATAATATATAAGATTTTACCCTAAAGTTAGGCTTAAAAACTAAACTCTTACTAAGTAAAGAAGTATATATTACTACCTTTATTTAAGTTGCTATAGTAGTAGTAATAGTTTATTAACTAGGCTAATACTTTATATTTTATATAGCTTATATAGTAGACTATACCCTTCTCTTTAAGCATAAGTAAGCTAACCTAAGCCTTAACTAACTTCTTAACCTTTATTAAGCCCTGCCTATTATAAACCTATAGAATTAACTAGTAAATATTTATATAGTAACTTAAGGCCTTAATATAAAGAGGATATTATAGTTATATAACTTCTTTAAAGTTATACTAAGTAAGTAATAGTAGTATACTAGTTAAGAATATAAAGAGGTAGCCTAAGCTACGTAAATATATTAACTTTTAAAGCTTCTTTTAATATTTATAAGCAGTAGTAAATATAAAATAGTATTTATTAATAACTATATAATTTAGCCTCCTTTAAATACTTAAATCCACTGCTTATTATATAAAATTATTATTTATAGCAGCCTTTATAAAGATAATTATAACCTAGGGCTAGGAGTTATATACCTACGGCTAATACTTATAGTTAATACCTATATTAAGGCAGTATATAATAAGCTGCCTCTTAAGCTTAGTATAAGGCACTATTATAATAGTAACTCTAGCTTTAGCTAATATAGCTAATATTATAAAAATTAAGCTTTTCTTTCCGCTAGTAAAAAAAATAATAACTAATAATATTTCTTTTACAGTAGCTATTTATATAACTTCTTTTTACTAAAGTATATAAAACCTTATATAATTATCCTAAAAAATTATCTATAAGGCTTTTAGTATAACCTAGTCTTACTTTAAACTAAGTCTTAGCTTCTTTAAATATATAACCCTAGCTTATTTTAAGGGCTAAGGCGCCTGCAGCTTAATATTAGCCTTTGCCTTTTACTTTAGTAACAGTAGTAGTAGCAGCTTAAATAATAGCTAGTTAAGCTTAAGGAATTTATATTATTAATAACTAACCTAGCTAAATATCTTAAAAGATTTAGTAGTTAAATACTTAAGTATATTAATAATAATGCTATAATTAACAGCTATCTTAGTTATATAGGCAGTAGCTAAGTTATTTAATATTTTATATTATTTTACTTTATTATTATTATTATTATTATTTTCTTTAAAGTCTGCCTTAGTAATACTACATTAGTAAATATACTTTTTACTAATTATAATTATAATATACTACTAATTCTATAAAGTAATTCTACAGCTTATATAATAATAAAATTACTTTACTATTACTTTTAATATTTAGGTTTTATTCTATAGCTTATTTTTATTATACTAAATAAAGTTGCTTAGTGGTTTTATTTTACTATATAAGGCCTACTACTCTGCCTCCTAGTAGTTAATAAGCAGTTTAATATATATAAAGTATATTACTATAAACTAAGTAACTTAAGGAGATAGGAAGCATAGTATAACCTTTAGAGTATTAAAGTATATTAGCAACTTATAATACTATATTACTATTACTATTTCGCTATTAATAATAAACACACTATAATTATAGTTAATGCTATTTACCTAATATAAGCCTTTAAGCTTATTACCTTACGCTAAAGCACCTTCTTTTATATATACTAATAATATAAATAACTCCTTAAACTAGTTTATGCTTTTTAAATACCCTTAGTATACCTTTTTAATTTTAGTACAGCTATCCTTTTTAAAAAAAAAATCTTACCTCTATTTTCCATAAATAAAATCCTTTAATATCTTACCCTCTTTTCCAGCTAAGCTACTATTAATATATATAAAAGACTAGCCCTACTACATTTATATTAACAAGCTTCCCTCCTATATCTACAGGTACCCCACCTTTTAAGTACTTAGTTATTAAAAACCCTTACTTTATTTAACTAGCTATTAGACAAAACAACCTTACTTTTTACTTTTACAGTCCTATCTAAGGCCTTTAGAGAGATAGAAATATTTATAAACCTTTTAGACCCTTAAAATAAACTAAACTACCATCGCCCCTAGACCTATAACAGCCCCCTAGCTTTAGAAAAAAGTAACCCCCTTTAGCCTAAAAACAGGAGAGGTTATAGTCCTCCCCTTCACCCCTAAGAAGAAAAAACACTTTAGAAAAGCCCTCGGCATAAATAAAATACCCTTACCTAACTTTAATAAAGTAAGACTAAGTGTAATAGCAACAGTAACTATAGCGTAAACTACCTTAAGAGGCTTTATTACCTTTATCTTTAATAATATAAAAGGAACTACTAACCTAAATAAAAAAGGGAAACCCCTTACTAAAAATAAAATTATAAGCTAAATTAATAAAATTAATATATAATAATAGGCTAGATAAAATATAATATTAAATATAGCTATAACTATTAACTTCTGCTTATTATAATACACTTCCTAGCTCTTTTTAGCAGTAGCAAAATAAATCTACTTATACCTAAATACTACTTTTAAAAACTTTATTACCTCCTACATTAACCCTAAGGGGAGACCTAAAAACCTTAAGAAATTAAGTAGTAAAAAAAAAGCTACCTAACTAACTAAAATAACATTAGCTAATATATCCTATAATAAAAAAGATAAATTAAACACTACTAAGTCCCCTACTACAGCAGGAGCCCCTACGCTTACTAAAAAAGCAGGCCAGAAGGCCCCTAGGATTACATAAGTATAAATTACATTATAAAAAAATACTTATAATAAAAACCCTTAGAGGGGAATTAACAACCTAAAGCATTCCTTTATAAATAGCAGAGGGCTAGCCCCTACTATTAATAGAAAAAAATATAAATAAATCTAATAAACCTAAGGAAAGCCTTAATAATTATATTTTTATTTAAGTCCCCCTAAACTATATATAAAGAAAGCTATTAGCTATTAAGGCTAAATAAAAACTAATTAAAATCTTAAAGCTTATAAATAAGAATATTACTTACTTCCAGGAGGTTTAATTAAGCTTTACCCTTAGAAATAAAAATTAAAATATTAAAAATAAAATTATTATACTTTAGCTAATAATAAAAAATAATAGTTTAAAAATTAAAAAAGTATATTTATAAAAGGTTTTTTTTATATATAATATATTAAAAATATATATTAATATAAGTAAAACCTACTTTATAAATATATTAATCTTAGAGGAGGTATATACTAAGGCAGAAGTTAAAAACCTACTTATTATCTACTATAAAGTTAACTTTAAAAAGTTACTAAATATATATTACTACTTTATTTTTTTTATAAAAAATATTAAGCCTAACTTTAGGCTTTTTAATAACTTATATTTAACAAAGACCTAAGTTTAATTACCCTAGGTTACCTAATGTTAATAATACCTTAGTTTTTATAACCCTTAGAGTTATACTAAAATTAAAGAAATACCTTAAATATAATAAGCCCTTTAATAAATATAAGGATATTATTATAAACTATCCCTTTCCTTTATAATATATTAACTATAATAGCTTTTATAAAGTAAATATACTTAGCTACTTAGTAAAGCTAATTATCTAAAATAGGGAAAAGGTTTATTATACTAAAGCTTAACTATAGGCTATTTAAGAACTTAATTAAAAAGAATATAATAAATTTTACTTATTAACAGCAGCCCCCTGCCTAATGCCTAATATTATAAAAGTACCTGCTTTAGTAACTAGGCCTAGCCTTTATATAAGGCTACTACTCTTTAGCTTAATACTATAACCTCTTATTATACCCCTTATATAAAAAGTAATTATTAAAGTTAACTTAGATAAAGGTAAAGAAAAGAAGATTACTTTACTAGCTAAATTAGTAATATATATAGCTAGCTTTAATAATAGCGTTAATATAAAAGATAAGAATATAAAAAATACCTCTATGGAAGATAATAAACCCCCTAATATAAGCTTATAAATAATAAACCCTATTATAGCTGCTAAAGAAATATTAGCTTTAAAATCTTCTAAGTTAATATTAAGAGGTATAGCCTTTACTAAAATACTACCCTTTTTATTAATATAAAAAAAACAGCTATAATATTATATTAATTTAGGAACCTTATGCTAAATAAAATAAAGTCTTAAGTAGAAGATAAATTAAAAACTACCTTAAATATTAAATATATAATCCCTTAAATAGCTAAAAAGATATTAAACCCTTAGTTTTTATATTTATTAAAATCTCCCTTAACCTCCTTAGTAAATAACTCTCTCCTATAGGTTTAAAAAATAAAATATATTTACTAAATAAAAGTATATAAGTATACTATTATTAACATTTACTAAAGGGCTTTAGTAAACTTAGTTATAAAAACCTTTATTAAGTAAGGCCCTCCCCCCCCTTATTTAATTATTATCAGTAACTTTAATGTTTTATATTAACTTTAAGAGCTAGGCAGAGACTTAAATTTAGTAGAAAATAAAATTATAAAATAAGTAAAAAAAATATAATCTCCTCTTAGTCTTTATAAATTATCTTACGTTAACTAAAGTTAAATACTCCTTTAACTTAGGATTAAACTATTATATAGTAATTATAAATTTACTTAAGCCCTTAAGGATAACCCTAGGGGTAAAAAAGAAATATATTTTATTAAAATATTAAGAAAACTTTAATTAACTTATATACTCTTTTGCCTAAACTCTCTTTATAGTTAACTTAACTATATTATTAAAAACTAACTTAAATAAGTATACTAAAGCCTTATAAAACCTCTTTAAGTAAGTAATAAAAGTAGTAAGTAAAACTAAATATTAAAATAGCTATAATATACTATAGTAGTTTAAAAAGTATAAAGTAATATATAAGGCCTATATTAAATTAATAAATAGCTTTCCTACTAAAGAGGAAGCTTATAAAATCCTTAAAAATATTATATATTATAATAAGTAAATTTATTAAAATAAAATAATAATAAAAGCTAATACTACTAAGAATATATAATTAATAGTTAAGTAATATAAGGTAATAGACTGCTTTAACTA
>MDJU01000938.1:0-10196 GCA_001721665.1 Trichoderma pleuroti | reverse complement strand
ATAAATATAATTAATTATTTAAAAAACTTAACTTATAATATTAATTATTAAGAAAAACTAAAAATTATATTATAAAAATATATTTTCTTTTTTTTATTATAATAAAGTTAAAATATTATTAACCTTAATCTTTTATTTAATAAAGTTATAGCTAAAGAGTAAGGCTATAGTATTAATTATAGCCTTAGCTATATTAATAAACTTAAATTTAAGGCTATATAATAACTCTATAGCTGGCGGGATAATATAAAAGTCTAGGTTATAAATAGCTTTAATTTAATATTAATCTTAAGGACTTTAAGTAAGTTATTAATATAAGAAGATTATTAAGGTATTTATAATATCTTTTTTTCTATATAAAACACTAAGGAATACTAACACCGGTCATACCCCTTAAGTTATAGGCCACTCAGCCACATACCCCCCGGTTAAAGGTAATACTAATTACTCTAGGGGTGATACCTGATAATCCGTCCCTCTTTATAGTGTGTGTGTGTTGGTTGCCTTATACTACTTTTGTTAGTACCGGCATGAGATCGAACCACCATGAATATACACCCCACAAGGATCACAAAGGTTAATTAGGTATAAATTGCCACTTATACTATAACCTATAGGCCACCTATTTTAGTATGATAATCAAGGTCACAAAACTTAGATACATAAGGATTAGCAGGTTCCTCGCAAACACAACGACTTATTCCTAATAGTATAATATTACCAGCAGAAAAACCCATTTTTAACTACAGAAGTGTTATATAACTAATTATTTATGCTTTACATAATTATACAGCTTTTCTCCTTTTCTACTGTTAAGTAACTTACCTTATTATTTATGAGAGAAGGTACTTTAGCTGATTATTTCCGGTTATATTGCTCGTACCCAGTGAACAGCAAAACTAACCTTTGTGATCCTTGTGGGGTGTACCCATCACAAGTGCATGACGTTGTACTAGATGGAGAGTATAGCAGTCCCCTCAATTGGTTGAGAATGGGAGTTTATCTCTGCAATTGAACTGTGGTTCTCATAGCTCGGGTTGCCTAACTCTAAGTCGCTGGGACAGTATTATCAGACCATCTCTCTTCTTCAGAACCTCTCTAGATACTCCATTTCCGTAAGAGAGAGAGAGAGAGAGAGAGAGAGATACATGGAGAACGATTCAAGCACGTTTAAGGAAACACCAATCTCAATTGCTTCCTCGGCGCTCTTGTGGGGTTAGAGATGGATACTAGATCGGCAAGAGCTGGCAGACACCCGAGACCACCCTCTCGAACCTGTTCAATCATACGCAAGCTCCCATGATAGCCGGGGTTTAATAATCCTTGTCCTGTGTCCTACGGTGTGAAGTAATAGCTTATCAAGGTGTTAAACTCAGAGAACGAGTCGTTTTTTCATCTGTTGAAAACAGACCTAAAATATTACTAGTCGATGGTTGCCTGGCAATCGTTGTAAGACTCATGCAGGTCTATTGGCTGCGGATCCTCGTCCATGCTCACGGTGGCTGCCTCGCATCTGCCTAGCGAGCTGCGGCGTGAGTCACGGTCTCGATCATTGTGAAGAGGCTCTTCATTTGCATTTTGATGAGCAGTGCAAGAGGACTGTGGTCCAAGCTGGAAATATTAATATACCATCGTTCCTCTGGAGAAGCCAATTCTTTTGTAAAACAAGCCTCATCACAACTCACTCAACACCATACCCAACAGGCTTCATTTGCACCTTCTCTTTGTTTATTCTCATTTCCACTGAAATCTATCCCTTCGAGCCAATTAAACACAATACAATATGGCTCGCACAAAGCAGACCACCAGGAAGACAATTCCTCGCCGTGGCGGCCGCTTTGGCGGTAATGGCAACAACAATGGCAACGGAACTGGTGGCCGTTCAGTACGCCCCTACGGCCCTCATGATCTCGATTTGATAGCTATGCAAGAAGAAGCAGAGCGCCGCGACAGAATCCTCGCGGATCGTCGCCGTGTTGCTGCCAAGTGGCGCCCCAAGGTCCCCGAGGTTCGCAAGGTGAGCTATGAGACCTTCTCCCTTGAGCTTTATTATTACTAAGGAGTAATTATTCATAAAATAGGTTAATTTCGAAAATTTTAAAAATCGTTTCCAGGCTGAAGACGAGCCTGACTTTGCCGTCGAAGTCCTCGTGGCTGGCCCCGGACTTCAGGGTCAGATCCGACGTGAGCGTGCGATGCGCCGCAGCGAAGAGACGGCTCGAGTGCGCAAGAGCTGGTACAGCCTCTACGACACCCATCTTGACCGCAAGAAGAAGATTGACCCGCTCGACAAGGTGAAGCGTGAGAAGAGAAATGAGCTTCTCTCGTCCGACACCGAGATTCAGCGGATTCGTGTGCAGTCGCAGCCCATTCTGGGACATCTGACCTCATTCCTCAACGATACAGAATCCAGATCAACTCCTCGCACCTTCATGCGGCCCTTCAAGGCCCTCGTATACTTCCAACCCAAGATGCGAGAGATTCTTGCCACGCTGGAGGAGAAGTGGGCCGACTATGAAGAGCTCGAGGAACAGAGCTCTGATGCTGCCGATACAGCTAGCGAGGAGCCCGAAGTTATCGTCGAGGTCATCAACAAAGACGACACTGACACGGAGGCCAAGACCGACGCCGAGGATGGTGAGGATGAGGACAAGGATGATACTGAATCGCTGGCTTCCGTGGACTCCAACGTCGACGAAGACTTCGACGGTGTCATGGATAGCCCTGAGGCTCTGAGGGACATGCGGGCCTACGTCAAGTTCATTGACGATGAAATCATGCCCCTCTATGCGCGCTTCGAGGGCAGCACTGCCGAGAAGGTCAAGTTTGATGACTTGTGGTCACTCTTCCGTGTCGGTGACCTCATCCACATGCCGGCGGCTGTCGAAGCAGGCGGTCGATACCATGAGGTTTGGCGAATCTACAAGATCCAGGCCCCTCAGCCCGAGACTTCTTATCTTAAGAACGGCTGGGGCTTTTTCGACGAGTTCGACGATATCGATGACCAGACCAAGTTCAAGATCTCGGCTTATTATATTGACCACGATGGTAACACCTTTGGTGCTGTCAAGAACAAGTTCGAGATCGAAGCCTTCGCTGGTGAGCGTTCTATCGAATCGCTGCCGTGCTACCCCATGCGCTACCAGCCTGGGCATGAGGAGCTCATCGAGGGCCTGAAAGACCAGGGCCGTAGGTTCTTGCATCTCTTGGAAGACCGCCATCAGCAGTATAATGCCTGGACGCTTACCAGGAACCCTCCTTCCCACCAGACCGACCCCGAACAGGAGATTCTGGATAACGAATACTACGAGAAGATGCGTCACCCAGAGTTTGTGGAGAGCGACGTCATTGTCGACTTGACCGAGGCCTACCAGAAGATGCCCAACTGGCGACCTGATTTCCACCAGCTGGCCGTTAGCAAGGCTACGCGTTGCGAAATTGCGGAGGATGAGATGCCGATCCAGAAATGGTTCGATGGTGGCCGCCAGAACAGGTCATATGTACAGAAGGAGATTATCCAGAAGGCCGATGGTGTCGAGAGCCGCCAGCGCCGTGACAATCTCACTGTTGATACATTCCTGCGCAACCGCCTCAGGGGATCTCGCAACTTTGAGGCAAACGCCCAGGCTCTGAAGCTGCGCGACGAAGACTTGGTGCTGCTCCCCAAGCGTATGTTCGCTTATGCTCTGCGTGAACGTCGCTTCATGCCTGTAGACTTGAACCTCCTCAAGCCTATTCGACGCGAGGCCGGCGTGTTTGAGAACCTGAGAATTCATAGCGACTACAAGGATGTGGTCCGCAGTCTTGTCATGTCTCATTTCCGAAAGAAGCAGCTTGAGAGACGATATGTCGATGCTTCAACAGAGGGGCCTGGACAGGATCTCATCGCGGGCAAAGGTCGTGGCCTTGTGGTCCTCTTGCACGGTGTGCCTGGTGTGGGTAAGACTGCAACGGCTGAGGCTGTGGCCATGGAGAACAAGAAGCCGCTGTTCGTCATTACCTGCGGTGATCTCGGTCTGTCACCTCATGAAGTTGAGTCACGTCTGAAGAACGTCTTCCGCCTTGCACACTTGTGGGACTGCGTGCTCCTGCTGGACGAGGCCGACGTTTTCCTGTCTCAGCGATCCAAGCTCGATATGACGCGAAATGCTCTCGTGTCCGTGTTCCTCCGTGTGCTAGAGTACTACAACGGTCTCCTCTTCCTGACAACCAACCGTGTGGGAACCATCGATGAGGCCTTCAAGTCTCGTATCCACCTGTCTCTGTACTACCCGCCTCTCGACAAGACCCAGACAACTGAGATCTTCCGCCTCAACATTGCCAAGCTCAAGGTGATGGAGTCTGAGCGACAGAAGATGACTGGCGAGCCGCCACTCGCTATCAAGGACGACGAGATCATTGAGTTTGCCAACAAGCACTACGAAGATCTGGCGCGCTCCACGGGCTGCTGGAACGGTCGACAGATCAGGAACGCCTTCCAGATCGCATCGAGCTTGGCACTCCACAACTATTCCAAGGATGCCGATGCCGCTCGTGCAAAGGGCAAGCTGCCGCCCGCCGCGCCGGTATTGGATAGGGTCCTGTTTGACAAGGTGCAGATGTCGACACAGAGCTTTGACAAGCATATGAAGAAGGAGGAGGGCAAGTATGATGACGATCTGCCTCTGAAGGGCACCTTTCAAGAGTAAACGGCTATTATAAAGGCAGAGATGAATGTTATGGGCTATGCACTCTTTTAGCATGTGTTTGATTTGGATTTGGATTCGGATCTCTGGTATATGAATTAGTCAGATAGGCGCAATGTCATGAGAATTTCGTTACAACAACATGGTGCAGATGCTTGGTGCATTTTTGATATATGAACGTTGAAGCTCGGTACAATCTTTACCGAACAAGTTCAGGCAGCAAGACTGGCTAACCGCATGCAAAATCAGGCCTAATTCGCCCAAGACAGTTCAATCCATCCCCGTCGCTAGATCAGTGTGCTCGGCTGGGCGTTAACAGGGCCGTTTCTGCATAAACGCATGCTCTTGGGAGGTGCGCTGTTACATCGTGGTTGTGACTTGCAGGGGTACCACTTCAAAAAAAGTATGCTTCTCCATATATCAACGAGAGAACATGTATTCGACAGAGTGTCTTGGAGTCGAGTTGCTGTCTCTCAACCAAAGTCAGGTTTCTTGCCCCAATGCTATACTACAGTTTACATAAACAAAGGTGAACCCTATATATGACACAGAATACGGCAAACAACAAGGAAAAGTGAGAGCAGAAGCCAGATCAAGGCACAACTCCGTGTTCACCCGGAACTAGAATCACGGGACATTTATTAGCATTGAACACGGGCCGATTCCCGTGTGGAGAAATGAGAATGCGGGGTGAAGCCGGCCAGGGTTCTTCTGCACGTTTTGATCGAATGGTTTGCAATGGAGACTGATACCAAGACTTTGTCATCAGGGTAAGAATATGCAAATGCGATGTTTTCGGCAGCTGCTTTGTCGTTATTGTGTTCGCTATGGCAAATTGAGGTTAACTCACAAAGCGGACCTCGCCCTTTTTGCCAGTGATATTTTGCCGGGAGTTGGGACATTTCAGCCTTCAGCAAGCGAGAAGAAGTTGAAGATGTGTATATATACGCCTTGAATATCTGCGTGGATAGTATAAATGTAACCCACAACATCTGGTGACTCTCGCAAACCCTGTTCTGTAGGTTCCTCGGAGTTTCTGGCGTCTGCCGCATATTAGCAACCATGAGGGCATTAACTTCCCTCCTTGTGGTCGGAGGTCTCTCGTCCCCGGTCCTGTCGGCCGCCGTGTCGCCTCTTCATCTCCGGGCTGTCGCCGGCCAAGGCTGGTCCTTGCAATCGGCATCGTGCCCTTCAGATACCCAGTCTTGCGGAAACGGGTCCTGTTGTCCTTCAACGTCACATTGTCAAGCGACCGGGAATGGCGAAGTGGAGGCTTGCTGTCCTACAAGTGAGTAGTATTCACAAAGAGTTTATGATAGTGAACTGATAATGGGTCTCTATGAGCAGCAAGCAATTGTAGAGGCAGCGTCGAAGGCGCCCCCAGTTGCGCGAGTCCAGCCTGGTCCTTGTGGACAGGAAGTTTCGGAAACGGATTCTGTTGCGAAGTCGGTCTGACCGGAGCATTTGTCAATGGGGGATC
Source organism: Trichoderma pleuroti (assembly GCA_001721665.1). Taxonomy (NCBI): domain Eukaryota; kingdom Fungi; phylum Ascomycota; class Sordariomycetes; order Hypocreales; family Hypocreaceae; genus Trichoderma; species Trichoderma pleuroti. Next base: position 4,031 of record MDJU01000938.1, on the reverse strand, counting down.
TGTAGCCGGCATCTGTGGTACTACAGTTCCCTCTGGATACTCTACTGCTTCATTGGTAAGAAATGCGAATCCTGTGACAGCTTCATGATATTAATCTACAAATGTGACATAATACAGGTCAGCAAAGGAACGGGCAGCCCTGCCACATCGGCTTCTTCAACAAAATCTACTACTTCAGTCTCTCAGACAACAAAATCCAGTACTTCAGTTGCTCAGACAACGACTAAATCTACCTCTACAAAGTCAACTGTGTCGAGTGGACCAACAGGAAGTATAGTACCGAGAGCGGTGTAAGTGAAAATGCTCTGTCAATAGGCCAATTAAAATTAAATGGTTGATGCTAATACCACGGTTCCCGTATTCCCCAGATTCGCACACTACATGGTTGGAACTATGACTCAAGCAGAAGCAGTTCAAGATGTCCAAGATGCAAAGGCAGTAGGATTCGATGCCTTTGCGCTAAATACACACGACATCACGTCTTCTTGGGCACTGGATGCTTTGGGATATCTATTTGATGCGGCAGACCAGAACGGATTCAAGCTGTTTATTTCATTTGACATGAGCTGGCGTGCTATTATACCCTCGCAGATTCCGTCTTTTCTGCGCAACTACATTTCTCGTCCGTCGTATTACACCATCTCTGGTCGACCGTTTGTCAGCACCTATGATGGTGGTTATATTTCGAATTCAGACTGGGCGTCAGGATTCCAGCAGCCTCTTACATCCCAAGGCATCAACCCCTACTTCGTTCCCAATTTTGGTGACTGGAGCGGGTGGCCGAATAATTTCTTCTCGAATTATCCCGTCGTTGATGGCGCCTTTAGTTGGGAGTCGGCATGGCCCGCTCCAGGTACCACCATCTCCAACGTTTCTAGCAGCGATGACCAGAATCTTCTCCAACAGGCACAAGCTGCGAAAAAAATATTCATGATGCGTGAGTGGCCCCCAACGTTCTTGTATTGACTGCTCTTCTTCTTCAGTACAGTCGCTAACTTGCCGCCTGTTCTATAGCTGTGTCTAGTTTCCAGTTCAAGTATCTTGGCTCAGGCCAGGACTGGTATCGCATTGGCGAAGTCAATCTACCGCAGCGGCTTGAGCAGGTTCTAGCACTGAAACCGGATCTTGTGGAGCTAATCACATGGAACGACGCAGGAGAAGGCCATTATATCGGGAACTTCTTCCAGGAACAGATTGCTGGTTCAACCATTGGGGACTATGCCAATGGCTTCGACCACACTGGGTGGCAGCAACTTGTGACGCCTTTCATCAAAGCATATAAATCCGGCACTGCAACTAGTGGCAGTCAGATTTTGCCTCCTGGATCGACGCCTGTCGGTTCGCTGTGGTATCGTACGTTGCTGAAAAGCGCCGGCTGTTCACCGTCTATTCAGAACTACCAGCAAGGCCAAGACACCGTTAACTATGCTGTCTTATTGCCATCGAGTGGGTACACTATCAAGGTGTACAGCAATAGCAAACTAATTGGCAGCTTTGCTGGCTCTTCGGGACTTAACTATGGTGCTGTTCCTGGGCTGAGTGTCGGGAGTGGACAATATATACAGGTTGTGAACAATGCCGGTTCTGTGGTTGCCTCGGCCACAGGCACAAAGCAAGTATCGGCTCAGAGCTCCAACGCCACTTGCAATTGGAACTACGAGGTGGTTGGCCTCTCTTAAATTCTCAGCACGAGAAGTGAGGTCTTTATAAGTAATAAGAAGAATGAGGAGAATATTACGCTGGGATTTTTCTATCTATTATGATTGGCACGATACTCTGTGGGTAACAAGGGTTGGTGAAGTTTCATGCATGCTTATGGCGAATGTAACCGTTACTGCGTCGGCAGATCCATCCCATGCAATCAGGGATTAGAATGTCCCGAAACTCCGATTACATATGATCGAAGAAAGCTCGGCTAGAGACCTGCAGGTAATATGGATGGGTTAAAAGCGTATTTTTCTAGAAACACGGGCCGTTGACATTACCGTATTTGCTCATATCATATCTGGAGAAAGATGGAGATCACCATATTCGTAAGACTTCGACTGAGGAGCGTAGGGTCAGCCCAACTTTCACGTTCAGTTTAGGTGTAGTTGCGCGCTTTGTTTTGTCAGACTAACAAAGTACATATGCCCAGCCTCGAGAAAGACGTCAGGACAGCCTCTGAAAGTTCGATACTGTACTATAATGAGCGGAATTAATATACGTAACACGCTATTGATTCATCAGATGCTTCATCCTCGGTCTAGCGACGGGCCGTAGTGGGCCGCTCTCGGGAGGATTCACTGCCAGAAGAACCCGCAAAACAGGTCAGCTTTTCTCTTAGCCTTGTAGTACAGTAGGTATATTGGTTAGTGGTGACTTGCTTGGCACATGTCCATTTGCCATTTCGTGGAGGAGATTCTATTGGTGCCTAATATACTGGTAGTTGAGGATTCCCGAGATCCCCGATCCTAGTACCGTAACTACCGAGTCTCAGCTAACTTCAATAACATCAATACTCATAATCCTAATTGGGTTCGTCGTCCAAAGACAAGCCGTAGCCTAAAACAACATACATTCCAGAAACTGCAAACTTTTCCGCCACTCTGGCAAACTTTCCGGTCACATTATAGGCCCAAGCAAATCGAGTGTATCCATCCCACATTTTCCAGTTCCAAGATCCTTCCATCAGAATAGCAAAATCCCCCAAATCGCCTATACTAGAAAATAGACCTGCCATATATCCATGAGTCTTTTCAAGATCGACTGAAACCATCACCTACTCTCCAACTTGCTGATTGCTTGGTGGCGCGTCAATATCCATATTGCCTTCCTGATTGTCCAACTTCGCTGCGCCACCCCCCAGACCTTCCCCAGCAGCACCATTGGGTTCCTCCTCAAAAGCAGTCTCGGACTGCTTCTCGTTGTCAAGTTCAGCGTCTTCCTCCTCTACTAGATCCTCACTGTCCGAGCCGTCTTCATCCATAATCTGGATGGGTTCGCGCGCTTGCCTCTCCTTCACGCCGTCCCTGAAACGCTCAGTCTGCTCTTTGTTTGCCTCGTTTGTCTTGGCCATGTGAATGAGCTTTGTCAGTCGCAACTCCAATGTCACTCGAAGAGCCTGGTCGTCCAGTTTCAGCCATTGTTCAAGCTGTTCCAGCTCTTGGCTGCCAGCAAGTTCGAGCAGAGCCATAGCGATAAAATCATCATTTTCATTTCAATAGTCCTCCTTCTTGGTAAACAAGACAAGCTTAGCCAAGAGCGAGCAGCAATAGCCTAATTTGATGGCTTCCTCACTGTAGTATTCATTGATTTGCCATCCCGTTCGGCGATAATGACCCAGCTATAACGGTTGAATGGCTGATTCCAGTGCGCGCGCATTAGCTCAAAGAGCATCACCTCGCGCAATGCGCCATTCATCCACTGTGGGAGGTTGGATTCGGCGGACAATTGACGTGACCATTTCGTGACCAACATGCGCTCCTGGTGATTGTGAAAGGAGTCCTTTACTTTGAGGTTATGCCAAATAACAGCCTTCCGCTGACCAAAGCGGTTGAGCCGTCCATGGACTTGCTGGATTGTTTTCGCGTTAAAATGGAAGGTGGTCAGGATGTCATAACAATAATGTGATGAACCGGGGGCCTATAGGTCAATATAGGTTAGCTATTCCCAAGGGACAAACCTTAGAATGGTTCTATGGTTTATGTTGGCGGAACGGTCAGGTCGGTAGACGGGCAATCTTGTCACTAGCTCTAGGGAGAAGTTTCTGCGTGTTCAATCTGAATGCTATTGTGCTGATAATAACTGGCTATCTAAGTATTCTAATAAGCGACATAAAGTAAACTTACCCGTTGGCTCCACCTTTGGTCAGTAACTTAGAGTCTACGCCTCTAAGTTAGGTCCAAAACCCTTAAAACGCCCTAAAATGCGGCATATACCTTCGTTAGTTCTAATTCTTATATAATTTATATATAAATAATAATAATAATATATAATAGACTAATAAAATTACTATTAAAAGTAATAGACTAGTTTCCCCCTACCTTTAG
>MDJU01000937.1:0-10238 GCA_001721665.1 Trichoderma pleuroti | reverse complement strand
TAAAAGATCTAATTACTAATTAATTAAATTAAGTATTTACTTTAATATTTTTAATTAAAAAATAAGTTTAAGTTTACTAAGAATACTTTAGCTAAATTAATTATAAAGGTTTCTTAATTATAAAAATAAAAAAAGATTTAATATAAGTAAATATATTATACTATTATATAGAGTATTACTAATTTAAATAAGTTAAATAAAATTAAGTATAAAAAGGCAGAGGCTGTTTATTAAGCTATAGTATTATTACTTAATTTAATTAATCTTATAATTATAGGTTCTGTAGTTAATGCTATTAATTAAGGCGCTTTTAACTCTTTTTTATTAAACCTAGGCTTTAGTAAAAGTTATTTATAAAGTTTTTTAAATATTTAAGGTTTTTAATAAATTATTATAAGTTTTTTATTTTATTATAGCCTTTTTATTTTACTAGGTATTATTAGTCTATAGCTATAAGAAAATAAAGCTTATAAGCTTACAGAAAGTTATAGCGCTTAAAAGTTTTATAAAGCCTAGCTTTCTAAAAGTTTAAAAATCAAATTTAATTTTTATAGACTTACTTTTTTAGTAATTTTAGCTAATTAAGATATTAAAATCTTACTTATATAAATATTATTAATTAATAAGATTACTTAAAAAAGCAGGTTTTTAAAATTATAAAAGAGAAGCTTTATAAAAAGCTTAAAAATTATTAAAATTATATTTAAGTATTATTTATAATTAAAGTTAAAAATAAATTTTAAAAATAATTATTAAATACTTAATAATTTTATAATTATTAAAAAAAAATTAAAAATATATAAGTTATATTATTAAATAGCTTTTTTTCTTAGCTATTTAGTAATATAAAAATTATAATTAGTTTTTACTTTATTATATTAAAAAATAAAATATAATATAAAAAAAGTTTTTAAATTAATAATATTCCTTCTTTTTTAATTTAAGCCTACTTTAAAGACTATTAAAAATTATTTAACTTAAGAAGGTAGAGGTACCTTTCTTCCTCTTTCTACTATAGTATAGTGGCAATAATAGAAGTGGGTTACTTAGCAAATCTCCATAAAGACCCACTGGCCAGTTTTGCAAGGTAATACGGTACCTGACTCTCCGTAGGCCTTGCCTCTTGCTCCGAGCCGAGAATAGCAGCAATCTCAGACCCTTATCTTTTTTGTGAATCAGAGGGTCCGGCAAAAGCGCAATACCTGTAAGCACCAGCGATCCGTTGCGCGCGCTGGCGTCCCGGCACCCGAGATTTGAAATTTGAAAGGAAACATGGCAAAAGAGAATAGCACGGCTACTAGCGGGAGGACTGCTGCCGTATTCCATGACGGCACTAGAGATGAACCTTTGAGATGCGCGCTCCGTTTCCATGGCCGATCGTCGCGCGCTGGGACGAACAAGGTGTAACATGGTTCAGTGCCGAAAACCGCCCTGGCATCGAAAAAGAGACCACCCCTCTCTCTCTCTCTCTCTCTCTAGACTAGTAGGTACAGGTATCATACAATCGATGTCGTCACTTTCAAGACATCGGCCTCAGCTGTGCCGGAGGCCCGAGCAAAATACATGGCTCCCCCAAAGGCTACGCCGTTTATGAGCCAGACTATGTACCCAGTAGCTTACTTGGAGCTGCCAGTCAAACGCTCTTCATGCTTGGACCCGAGATGTTCCTTGCGGAGAGGACAGGATAGGATGTCACCTCGTTTACCCCAAAAACATGCGACAGGCAAGCGAATCGGACGATTGTCGCCAACCTCTGCAAGCATCACCGACTGCTCCATACTTTTTTTCCTTCTTTGACGTCCAATTCCCGGCGACGGTACTCGTAGATTTGACTCAGGGGTCCATCGTTTGCCCTCAAAGGTGAGCCCACCAGTCCAAGCGCAGACGAGCGTTCAAAACGGAAGCGCGGTGGATCCTCTTCCTATCTGGTGGATCTGCTGGCCCAGCAAAGGGGGTGTGTGAGTCTTTGTGTGAGTCTCGAGTCTTTCGCAGGCCTTTGGTGTTAGCGCTTTCTTATGAGGCCATCCAGGCGGTATGAGCTAGAGCCCGTCGTAGTTAGTCTCGAGCCCTTGACTCAAAAGAGCTCAAGCGGGAAGATGGAAAGAATTGAAGCCAAAAAAGAGAGAGAGAGACTTTGACGAGGGTGTCGGGAGGGCTGGCAGGGCTTGGTCGTCGATCTCGTTTGGTCCTAGTTCGGAGGCCCTGACTCGGAATAGCTGCATGAAACAAAAAAAAAAACAAAAAAAAAAAAAAGAGGCGAGAGGCGCCTTCTTTGGGGGTCCAGGATGGCATCCAATCTTTTTTAGGCGCCTCACAAGGACTGCCAATAGGACACCCTCAGGCAACTGAAGGGGAATGGGCGGCAACGAGCCCCAAGCTTCCTTTGAACATGTTGGGGGAAACCGGTGGCGGTGGTGCCAGCAAGCAGTGAAATGGCTGATGATGGTGGCAAAAGCCATGCAGCCTCATGGTTACTGTATGTACGAGCACAGAGGGTGAGAGGCGCCTCTAAACGTGCAAAGTGCAAAGTAGTAGTATTGATCATGCGAGGCCCGTCAGCGCCAGCCAAATGCATCATTTGATCGGGAGATTTGGTTCTGATGGTGGGGGGGGACCAATGGCAAGACTCGTCCTGCACGCATCTGGCCCTGTATGGACACTTGCCAAGGTATGGGTTCGTTTACACGCTGGCCAGTGCAGCGCTGATTCGGTTTGCTCTTCGCTCGAGTCATTCCAGGCCAATGCAAGGCACCGTCTAGTGCTTGTGCTCTCATCTCATCATGCGTGGGAGTCATACATGGGGGAAAGCAAACCACGATTCATCCAGATTAGCTGTACGGCGTAGTCTCCATGATAGCCCATACCATACGACCGCCATGCCCCCCCCCCAAACTGCTAGCCGCAGTCGTAGATGGATGGCCAGGAGGGAGCTATTATAGGACAGACTTGTCGTCGTCGTCGTATACTCGTACCGTATCGTATTGCGCAAGCCATGGCTGAACTTGACGATCACCCGCCCATCTTGGGGCTAAGAAAACGGCGCCGTCCACATTCTCACTAGAAAGATGCGCTCAAGATAGCCTCAAGAGCCCGTGGACCACTGCGCCATGCCAGTCGCGGTCTTAGTCCTTGTCCCAGCCCGGCAAGGCGTAGCAACACTCCCTCCTCCACTTCTCAGACGAGCTGAACTCTGAGCGGAGGCCTAGTTTCCATAACGGTTCGACCCAGATCCGAATAAGGGAGATTCGAACGTCGCTATTTGGGCCACCCACGTGCCCCTTCTTCTCTTTTCTCCCGATGCCCTGGTCAGGTCCCTCTTTGTCGAACCGCCCAGCTTGAGTGAGACGATGGTCCCAAGGGGTGGCACGAGCTCGACCTGAGTCGAGCATCGACCATGTTGTTGTTAGCGGTAGCAAGTTTGCTGAAGCGCGGCGGGAGTGGCGACTCAGGCCGTCTTAGCCAATGCTTGGTATGGTATTGGTACGATACGCGCACCAAGTCAAGTTGCTTTGTCCCGTCCTTGTGTCCCTTTTTCCAAGTCTTCTCATGCCTTGTGCCTCTGGATAGATGTAAGTTTGGGGCTTGAAGCACGGGATAGGATGGGCTTGACGCCGCGGTTCCCCCCCCCCCCCTTAGCGGCACGCCTTGTGCATATCAAATCTCATCCATGCATCTTTCATCGTGCGAGCAGCAGCTGCTTATTCGCCTCGGCTGTCGCTGATTACTCGTACCCAGCGCAATGGATGGTGACCAAATAAAAAAAAAAGTCTCCGCCGTCAGAGACCCCGAACCCGGGAGACTTCAGTCAGCCACCACGGCAAGGCGCATTGGCCGTGACCACAGCGCTGGGATAACCCGACGGAGTGGGAAAGGCGAGATAGAATGACAAGAGCAGAGAAAACATGCCATCGCCCGTGCCCAGGATGACGTGCTTTGCGGTGGATAAGCAATCAAGGCACATCCAACGCTGGCACCACTTTTCTCCGCCGGTGTGGTGATACACGGCGAGTAGTAGCAGGTGCTCCGTCCTCCGTAATCGTGGCAAGTAGGTATAACTCATCGTTTTTTTTTCTCCCCTTCTTTGCTCACGGCAGTGGTGAATCTGACATGACAGGCCAAGCTTGATCAACCAGGGCTGAAACGGCCTTTTGGCGCCCGTTTTGCTCGTCTGCCCCTGGCAATTAGGGCTGTGGTTTGGAACTTGGCGCGCTGGGTAGTATGTATTTGAAATTCATTCCTTTGATTGCGAGAGCCAGAGCGAGCCGTGAGCTGGTGCTGCAAGTTGGTCGTCGTCAACGTAAGTGCCTACAGTAGAAGCACCCCCCGTAGTTGGAGTCCAAGATTCGACCAACGTTGGATGTTTTTGTTTTGCACCGTTTGAACAAGACCTCGCCATCCTGCTCGCAGTCTGATCCGATCAACGCCCTCTTGGCACGTGGCGCGTGGGCAGTTGCTCTGCTGCTTCCAGCGCAATGGGCTCTCCGCATCATCCGATCTCATCTTCCAGTATGGGGGTAGCGGTGATGCCAGGCTGTGTGTCGTTGGGGGCATGCCAAATGTCCGTGGACCCCGTACACTGCCCTCCTGTCGATGAATACTGTATGTACTCCGTACTGCTAACAATAGGCCCTCGCTCGGCCAATGTCTGTTGCGCCCGCCAGTTGGGGAACACGCATTCCGAGTCGGCACGTTCCAGAGGCCGAGTCCGGTTGGTAGCCTGCGGTTTGACGCACACGACACCAACAGACGACCCATGCGATGCCGTATCGGCCTTGCTAGTGGGATGCTGTCATGTAAGACCCCAACCTACGTCTGGACTAGTCGTGATGTGAGGCGGTTTGGCGGTTGTCTGGCTTGCAGGCGGCTTGTGAAATTTGGGGAAATGCATCGTGGATGCCTCGCTCGGAATGCCCTCCAATATATCCCTAGCTGCCTAGAGCTTGGATCCTTCAATTGGAAAGGCGCGCTCAGACGGAGTTTGAGCTCAGCTCAAGACGACGCTTCCCTTCCCAAGGCAGGTGGTGTAGCACAGATGACTTGTTGATTTCCTGCTTGGCGGATTGGCCAATCCACTCGGCCGTCTATTACGAAATACAGGGTAACTCGGCAGAGGCATTCAAGTATAGCGGCGAGGTTGCATCACTCCAGTCCCCTTTTCGTTGCGCAACATTGCTTGGAGGAAAAAGTCGCCTTTCATTGGCGATATCTTTCCTATTCCGGGGCCAAGCGCCTGTCTACTGCAGGTGATGATGCGTGGTCTGCTTCAGGGAACCGTGTGTGTGCAGCGCATTTCGACGAGGGGTCCCAAGGTGATATCATCTGCAGCGTGCATTACATGTTACTCGTAATGTATTTCTGTCGATGAATCGCGGGGTTGGAATGGATGGACGGCTCCAAGTTTAGACATTCCCCTGCAACGGGTCGCCTCTGACACGCAACGGTGGTGCTCGCTTCTGCACGGCCGCTGCGAGGGAGGGGGGGGGGGCAGCATTTTTCTGCTGAAAGAGCCGTTTCAATGACTTGGATCAATTCCTTCGACAGGGCGAATGCAGATGGTTGGCATCGCTGTAGGGCGCACACGCATTTTACGCGCCAGGGATTCCCCTCTTACCGCTTCTATCGTTTCTTCACGCTCACCCCCCCTTGATTGTATGTATATTTTTGGGTCTTCAATGGCCAAGGCAGCGTGATGAAACCTCGTCGGACGATGATGATGTTGGTGGCTGCCTCGCAGACACGAAGCCATCGTGAGTTCCAAGGCAACGACGCCCCTTGAGCGTAATACCCTGCCGATCGCCGTGCTCGTATACATCAGGGTGGCCGCCACGATGGAAGCAGGTTGGCTGCTAGGCTCAAAGCGAGCCGGTGCATGACGAAGACGACCGCCTCGCCTCGCCTTGAGAGCCAGGACTTTGCACTGCGTCCTGCACCTCGAAATGAACCTGGTTCCAGGCCAGCTTTCGCGCGGCCCCCCGGAATGCGCCTGCGCGCTGCCACTTTCTCTGCATCCTCGAGGGGGCCCTCATCATCCTTCGAGCCAATGCCAAGAGGCTACTCCGTGTTTCCCCAAGAAAAATATGTAAATCCCCTAATTGCAAGACGTATCGCGGCCAAGTCTGGCCCCCCCCCGTACGGGATCTCTCTCCACAGCCGGGGAACCTGCCATTGCATGCCAAATGAAACTCTGGCATTCGCTTGAGGGGTACCTTACTTGTATGTACGTCGAGCAAGCGAGGGTTGGCCGCTGGCTGCGGCCCTTGATCCACTACCACGCAAATTAATTCAAAGGGGGTTCGTTCGGCTGTCAGATACAGTAGCACTGAGCAAAGCCAACGAACCTGGTCTGATACGGACGGTCAAAGAACAGCGCGATGCTGGTGCCACTACGAGCACTACTAAACATGCTGATACTACGGATAACTGGCATGGACCCTGGTGATCCGGAGATCCCCCAGACAAATCTCATTGGCATGGCTGTGAATGGCCTGGCTGGATGTTGGCAGTACCTACTCGTGCATATCTACCTTATGGCGAACAGGTTTGATCCATATAATGCACGACAAGGTGAGGTAGCAAGCAGTCCATGGTCCCCACTGCAACCAGCCGCACCGCTTGCTCTGCCATGAGTGGGTTTGGTAGAGTAGCAGTGCATACTGAGCGCAGACCTGGGCTAGGCTAGTACGACTCGTATGGATAGTCAGTGGTTGGAGCTGCACACAAGTGTCTGGGCCAAAAGGCAGGTTTCCTGGATAGTCAGTCGTCTTGTCAGGTGATGGGGGAGGGAGGCAAGGGATGGAGACGCTCCAACCGACATCCCCCAACTTTTCCAACCAAGCCAAGCCTGAACTCGTACACGAATGGCGAGGCAAAGGATGACGGGCCACCAGCACGGAATCTGCCTGGACGGGTCGACTTGGTGGTGGTGATGGGAGGCGTGGTGTTGGCTGCTCGTTGGCTAATGACGGTCCCTGTCGAACTGGCTGCCGTCGCCATGCACCAATCCGGTGCGACGTCCAAGCCTCCAGAAGCAGGTGAAATCGCAAAGGGCATGGTCGAGCTTCTAGCGGCCTCCACACCATCCCTTGATAGCAGCACATGGCCATACAGTAGTCGGAGTCGCAGTCGTTGTACTGTAGTGTAGGCAGTCTAAGCGATGCTTCCACTGGCATCACGGCTGGCAAGACGTTTGGCGTCGTCTCGCCAGCGGATGGATGGTCGACTCGCCCTATCGAGGCAGATCTGAGAGGGTGATCACCGTCCCTTCCGCCTCGTCATGGCCAATGGGGCGTCATGGTCCAGGTGCGCCTCCCGCAGATGTGCAAAGTCGGCAAAGGTTGGATGGATGGGCACAGTATCGCACCGGTTCTGCAACAACAAGGGGGACAAGGTTGATCGCGTCGCTACCTATTCCCAAGAGTCCTACTCTGCCGCCGCCGTGGCCACACACTGGAGATGAGGGTTTTTTCTTTTCACTCACTCCCTTTTCTTCTCCTTCCCTCCGGCTGTTGCAACGACACGAAAAGAGAAAAAAAAACTCTTCTCCCGAGGTGTGGCCATCAAAGGCATCCGCGTGAGCCGTTGCAACGGCCATGTCCGAGGAATGAAGGGCAACGGCAGCTGGTTCAATAGCACTGGCGCACCATGGCTGCTAGTGAATACCACCTCCAGCTCAGCCGTTTGGTTTGGTCGCTGCTGTGGTAGGTAATATCCGAGAGCACCACCCCCAGACGATGCCTGTTTAAGCGCCGTGGTACAGAGATGCCGTGCGACGATCTGAGAGCTGGTATCTGCAGGATTATGCCGTGGCTGTTTTGATTTCATTTCGGTGGATGATGCTGGCGCCGTGCTATTTTGCACCATCTTTTGGCACCATGCCGCATGCTGTCGCCCATGCAGCTTGTTGCAGCTCACAAAAGGGAGCGAGCGCCAATGAAGTCTGGCTGGAGCTGCCAGCGAAACACCATGATGGCCATGCTAAGGAGACACTATCATTTCTCGGCTGGCCTCCTAGACTGACCACCTAGCTCGTACTTGTTCCGCAGCGCATGGGGGGCGACTGCACTGCACAGTAGTATGTAGTGCGAGCATGTACTCGTACTCGTAGCATCAGTAGATTAACATCACATCAGGCAGTCCTTTTTAGTGTAGGATACCGCGTGCAATCACCCGGATGGTGTCAGCTATTGCATCTTTTGCGAGCCAAGAGAAGCGCGGGACGAGTCCACATGACGGCAGTTTGGTGCTCCCAGGGGAGAGGCAATACGACTCGAGGTGGAGCGGGATTTTGATCAACTACCGGGACTGCCTCTAGGGGCATGTCTGCGTGCGTAGTCGCGTATCATGGCCGTCAAGAGCATCATTTCTTGGAGTTGGAGGAGCTTGGCTTGTCAACGGCAAAGGGGGGATGATCACGGACAAGAAGGCGGGCTGCTAGCCAAACAAAGCCTAGCCCCGCGCTAGTCCCGTCACGGCACGCCTACCTTGCCTTTGTCGAGCCCCACTGCCTCGCTCCCCAAACGTGTTGCGTTTTGCTGCCTAAGGCACCAAGATCAAGGATCTTGCACTCCATCAATCTACAGTAATTTCCCCTTCTCTCCAGGGCATCCGTAGAACATTCCAGGGGGCCGAGAGAAGATTGCTTGGGCACTTCTCCACGCTCCATGGCGGGCAACGGGCAGGGCTGATATCACAGGTGGGAAAGGGGAACTGGATTGGGCAGGAAAAAAGAAAAAAAGGGAGGGGGTCTCGGAAGATGGTCCGCAGGGAGGGCTCTGGAAGCAATTGGCTGCGTGTTTGCCATGTGTCCCAAGCCAATTGATGAAGAAAAATGTGCAGCTGCATCTTTGACTTTCCACGGGCTTCCTCGAATTGGCCAATCCATGAATATCAAGAAAAATAAAAACAAAAAACAACAAAAAAAAACATGCATATGCCTGCTTCCTTGTATCAGAACCAAGACACTCTAGGTTGCACAACCGCTGTGGCATGAAATGCAGGATGACACGCGATTGAGTTCGTTGACGACTCAGGCAGGGTCGCACAGCGTCTGCAACCCCCCCCCTCTGCTTCCAGCGTTGGGAGCAATTTACAGCGGCCTACAGAAGGGGGCCAGCGGTTGCACAGAAGGAGGGGAGGCAGTCCCATGGGCTCATTGGCGGCGGCCATCACGACACCTCAGTTATGCTGTCTGGTCCATATCAATTAATGAATATGCACAGCCCTTACTCGCATCGCAGTGATGAATTGCACGATGGAATTGAGCACGGCGTTGATGTCATGTCCCCCCTGACGTCAAAACCGCGTACGAGTACATACAGTACAGTACAGCAACATGCTCTGCACACAGCTTTGTCCTTGTGACACAGTCAAACAAACCATCTCCGTCACCATGGCCGGGCCCTCAATGCAACGCGATGATCGAAAATTTTCCCCCTCCAGCTGCTCCCATCTCCAGACTCCATGCCTGCCCGAGGGGCGAAAAACAGCCCACCAACTCGGCGGCCGTCACCTTTGGGGATGCCAATCTGCCCACAAGCGACCACCCCGAGCCCGGCCGGCGCTCTTGAGTCACCGCGACAGAGGGCACGGGCGTGGCATCATGGCTCCAGCAAAAGTCGAATGTTCAGAGGCTAGCGAGCGCGAACGAGACAAGATGGGGAACAGAATCTATGTACCAATTTCTGGGGCTTCCTCCCGCAACCCGCCCAACCCGCCCCAACGCAGCGCCTGGCGCAATGTTCGTCTTGCCGCTACGGCTGTCGCCAGACTGGATGGACATGCAATTGATGATTTGATTTTCGATGCGAGCTGGGCTGATGGGCGACCGCAGCGACGCCATCGCTGAGCCGCCGTCCACGGACCTCCCCGCGCCGGTCGCTGCGAAACTCTGCGTGGTGTGCTTGAGCATTACTTAGTTTGTAGTTTGCAGTGAGGCAGGCAGGCAGCATAAAAATTTTCATGGGCAGGCAGAGCACAAGGTGTGCAGGACAAGCCACACCCAGTCTGTGCGAAAGATTGAGAGAAAGAGCGCCTTGAAAGCCACCCAGGCGTTGCCGTTGCCTCGCCCGCACACCCCCATGAAGCATAATATTGGCTGGCATCACGTCTTTGACGTTCATTTCACATCGAACGGCGCTATCTGGCCATCTGCTGCAGGGCATGACCCCAAGCAGCCCGCCAGCACACGCCCCCCCCCCCCCCCGTGGTGATGAAGCTGGACGAGAGATTCGCATCCCCAC
>MDJU01000936.1:0-10261 GCA_001721665.1 Trichoderma pleuroti | reverse complement strand
GTGATTCCCAATGCGCCCATCTCAATCCTCATTATACGCCATGTTGCAATGATCTGGTATAGTCTGCAAACAAGTCTCTAACCCCTCTTCACAACTTGTCCTCTTACACATTACCAAATATCCAAGATAGACAGCAGACAGCATCAACACCATGACCCGAATCGCAGAGCCCACGCCGCTTCCCCCCTCGGCTCACATAAACGGCACTGACAAACACCAAGACCAAGCTCAAGATGAGCACCAGGACCAAATCTTCTCCGTACCAAACATCCAGCTCCAGATCCGCGACCTCAAGCACCCCGGCTCAAAGCGCTTCCTCAGCGCCGTCAACCCGGCCGATTGCCTGACCACGGGCACTCTCAACGTCCTCAAGCTCCTGTACAACACGCCCCCCGGCCCGGAGACGACGGTTCCGCCAACCAGTGCCGTGACGCTCATCCTCGAGGACATGCCCGGCGTGGCCTACACGGTCGGCCAGAGCGGCGACAACAACAAAAAGGAAATTCACTTTTCGCTCTCGTACATTGCGCAAATCAACGCCTCTCGCGTGGCCGCCGAAATCAACGGCGTCGTCACCCACGAGCTTGTCCACTGTTTCCAGTACAATGGCCGCGGCGCCGCCCCGGGCGGGCTCATCGAGGGCATCGCCGACTGGGTGCGTCTTCACTGCAACCTGGCACCGCCGCACTGGAAGCAGGAGGTCAAGGAGACTTGGGACGCCGGGTATCAGCACACGGCCTTTTTCCTGGAGTATCTTGAACGGCTCTATGGCCAAGGGACGGTTCGTCGAATAAACGAGAAACTAAGGGTCAGCAGATATGCTGAGAACGTCTTTTGGATTGAGCTTTTTGGAAGAGGGGTTAGAGACTTGTTTGCAGACTATACCAGATCATTGCAACATGGCGTATAATGAGGATTGAGATGGGCGCATTGGGAATCACATGGGCCATGTCAAGTGGGAAGAATGATGTAGCCAGCATTCCAAGTTGGCTACTAATCCAGCACCCCCATGTCTCAGATATAAAGCAATATACTACTCTACATGTACTTTTTTCATAGTATTTCCCACACTAAGATGGAAGGTACAGACTCCAGTTCGAGCTTGATTTCATTGATTGGTAGATAAGACAGTGGTATTTAGGTAGGTAATTTAAAGGAGCGCAACAGGACGGCAGAATCTCAACATGTACATCTTGGCCCAAGATGCCACAACATTTGGCTACCTTTCCACAAGATTCAAAAAAAAATTCAACAAGAATGAAGAGAATATACACGCCCGTAAACGATAGGAGGGGCTACCTGCAGTAGTGTCATGTCTGGTTAAATCAGATCCCGGAGCGCCAAAACTCAACGCCACACCATTTATACCCAAAAAGGAAACAACATATCAAAAGGAAATAGAATAGGATCCCGGTTTAGGCGGCTCTCTTTTGTAAGACAGACTGCACATGTATATGCCAACCTACACATTGCGCTCACGCGTGCATTGGGCCGTCGTTGTCGCTGATGACGCTACCCACCTCTGACCAGCTGGCCGGGGTGGCCATGCCCTCGCTCTCGCTCATCACGTCCATGTACCGTCCGTTGCTGTCATGCTCGGAAAAGTGAGCGTCATTGGCAATATCCTCGCCTGACCCAACGAGAGAAACGGAGTCGGTGGGGGTAAGCTCTCCTTGAGAAATGACGTCCGGCTCAGACATTGGTGCTACGGGAGTCACGGGGAGGGGGGAGTAAAAGTCACGGCTCGATTCCTGGGCCCAGGCCTGGATGGTAGCATGGACGTCGCGGCGATCTTCTTGACCAGCAGACATGAACTCGTTTTCGGCAAGCTCTCGCTCGAGAGTGGGTGGCGGTGACTGCGATGGGATGGGGCAGCGGGGCGACGTCAATCAGCGGTGCTGGCGAGACAGGCTCCAGAGTGGCGGTTTGACGCTCTTCATGATCATCACGGGTGGTTGCGCTGTAAATGTCCGACATGATCTCGCTCTGCTCCGGGGCGAGCTGGCGGGCAATGTGGGCATCCTGGATTTCGTCGGCCTCGATGTGATGCTCGTCTGCAAAGGGATTGGAGTAAGCGGGCGACATGAAGCCCCGGGCGCCTTCTCCGCGACGCCGCAGGCCGCCATAGTCTCTCGTGTCGGCACCAGAGTTGAAGACATAGGCACCTTGCTCGGCAGAGGTATCCGGCTGCAAAAAATCGTCAAAGGTCGATCCGCGAGGCAGCTTGGCCGGTCTGGGCGGCGGGTCGGACGAGTTTCGGTGCTGGCTCTCGCGCTCCTGCTGCTGGAGCCGCACGGCATTCCAGTACAGCAGCTCCTCTCTCTGCCGGCGGCGGGTTTCGTCATCGGCATCGATGCCAGGCTCGGCACCCGTACCACGGCGAGACTGGAGGAAGCCCTCGGCGTCTTCGGGCCTGTTGAAGCGGGGCTCCCTGGCTGGGGGCGTGATGCCGTCACCCATGGAGTAGAAGGCCATGGCGATGCGTCGGCGGACGTCGTCGGCGTACTGGCGCAGCTCGGGGGACTCGTAGATGGCGATGAAGGTAGCCACTGCCACTGAGACGGCGACGACGGCGCCCGAGGCCAGGACCATGTGATGTGCTATGGGCATGTTTGGCGGCTCGGCGGGTTTAAGTAAGTAGGTTGGTTGGATGTATGTAAGAAGCAGGTCTGAGTTGGCCTGGTCTGGTCTGCGCAGGAGAGCGAGCGAGAGGGGCAGCAGACGGGCGGCTAAGGCACAGGCAGGCAGGCAAGGCAACGAGCGCCTGAGCTGCTGACTTGGGAAATGCGGATCAGCAGGCGGCTGCAACTCTGCAATTGCGTGCGAGGAGGGAAGAGGAGGAGAGAGTCGGAAGCGAGAGGGAAAAGGCGGCCGAATGAGCGACAAGTCCTTTTCTGCTGCTCTCAGTCTATCGACCCGGTCTGTGAGGAGTTTGATGAGAGAGGAAGAATGGAGGGAAAGGTCAAAGAGGTCACCGCCACAGCTGGTCGAGGAGCAGCCTGGAGGACAAGCCACAAGTGAAGCCCGGCGACCTGATTGCGTGGTCCTGGGCGAAGCTTTGCCACTTCTCGACGCCTTTTTCTGGCGTATTCGTAACGCCATGCGCGGCCTGGGTGGGCGCCTGGGTGCAGGTACTCGGTACGGGGAACCTGCTTGATGCTATGTAGCCCCGGGGCTGAGGCGTCACATGATCCGTGACCTGTCATGACAACGCATCACGTACCTCTACCTGATACCTGATACCTGATGCTAGACGTGCTGTGCTGGTGTCCGGGTGCCCAATAACGCGCTGAGGAAGCGCTCAACGTTGGCATCCGTGATGTGTCAAGCGGTAACAGACGCCATCTGGCAGCAACATGCAAGGCCTCTAATGCTAGTGCCGTGACGGGCTGCACTAACAGACGCAGGCTCATGTACGATGATGGAACCCCCACTGACAGAAGACGGGTTGTTTGTGGTGTTCTAAAGAGGAATCCATTCATCCCACCAAGACATACTGTATCTAGATACTTCATGTACATGGATAAAGGTGTTGTCATGGGAATAGGTAAGCGTACCTAGGTACTTACTTGCAGATGGGTACTAACTGTCAGTCATAAGTGGGCGCATCAAGTTGACAAACTCCGAGAGACAAACTCCGACAAGTGGAAGCCACGAGTTTCCTTGTCAGGCACCATGTGAATCATCGTGATGCTGCCCTGTTGGTAACAAGGAATCGCCAAATTCGTCGATTGACCGGCCCTTTGCGCGATACGCCGACAGGGTGTGCCCTGCCGCTGGCATTCCACTTTCTCAATGCAGCGGAATCACAGCTCTGCTAATCCCAGTATGTGATGTAGAGGGACAAGGGTCATCTCTGGGATGTGAAGCGCGTGATGGGCAGATTGAAGACGGCTGAATTGAACATAGGTCCGCTCTATCCATTCAGCACATGTAGGTACATGGTGAGCACGCGACACACGATGTATATGAGTGCTTAGATCTAGGCTACCCAATACACCTAGTCATCAATGACAGCAGGGAATCTCCATGCCTGCATTCCTTTTACGTTAAATCATCGGCCAACATCCCAATCGAGACACCGAAGAATCAAACCGCCAAGAACTCACAATGGCATAGAGAAGAAAAGGCAAAAAAAAAGAAAAAGATGATGGTGCCAAACAGCGAGTCTTACTCTCAACTTCCAACGTTCTTCTCCCCGATAACGGCCCGATCCGGTCTTAGCTCGAGCACAGCAAAACAACACCTTGTTTGGCCAGAGAAGCTTATCAATATCAATATCAAGATCAAAATCAGGTCATACAGACCATCGCATCGCACAACTTGGCACTCCGTCACGCGAGCGAACTCTTTGAACCGATGCTTTTCAGCTCATCTACAATACGACAGAGGGATGGACTCTCCCGTTTATATACAGCAGCCCATCTTAATATAGTTCTGACCGAGGAATCCTACATCATGGGATCCTGGAGCACCAGCCTCGATTATGGGAATCCGAGTCCGGCAGGTGGCTCACTAATTTTTTACTCTTTGGGACATGCAGTCTTGGCATTGGTGGACGCCTTACTTGTAAGAAAACAAAATGAGTCTTGTTCGGCTTTAGGGGCCCGGAATTATAAAAAAAAATACCCCCCTGCATCAACACAACGATCAGATCCAAACAACAGCCTAAAGCGTCAAATGCATCTCGAGTAGTTTCCTATTTGATTCAAAGGACTAAAACACTGATCGACAGGAACATGAATGCAGTTTCAGCACGTCACCATCGCTGTTGAAAGATTCTGTGATTGAAAGCCCACGATGTTACCTCGAACGGGTGAACCGCGCGCGAGCTTCCGGGACTACTTTAGCAGTCCGAACTAGGTTTTTTTTTTTAAAAAAAAATGAACCTTTTGTGAAAAGTTTGTGAAAAGTTATTTTTAAGCACAGAATGCGAAACGTAAGCAGTATGACTGCTGGCCTAGCGCCTCGCAAGAGTGAGGATAGTGGTGGTATAACGTATTACTCTGCTGCCCGGATTATGGGCTGCCTTTCGTTGCTAGTGCCTCCTAGAAAGGGAGCATCTTTCACGACGGCGACCAACAAGGAACCCCTGTTGGAGTCGATAAACGCGTGGGCTTTTGTCATTTATTTGTATTATCCCCGTGTTCGTGTCTCTGGTTACCAATACTACCCCGTAGTAGGTAGTAGCAGAATGCAGACTCGCGTAGATTTTTGGACAGTCTCGAGAACGGTTGATTTGTTCCCGCCAATAGGTTCCATATTAGCATCTACATGTACTCCGTAGATACCGCTTCATCACAACGTTGCATGTTGTCCTACGAGGTAACAGGGCCAGCTTGAGCGCAGTCTCTGTTGAAGCTGATTGATTAGCCGAGTTGTGAACCGCATCTCGCATCGTACCCAGCCATGCCCAATGGCAACCCTCACGCAGAAACCCACAGCAAGAAAGCACTTTTGTCAGTGGGCAGTCAGCGACGTGATCGTGGCCGGTCGTCATCGTATGAGCCCTCTGCTAGTACTGCCATTTCTGAAAGAGCCCGCGTCCGCCAAGAAAGGCCATGGAAGACTTTTAGCTTCAGGGCATCTCCGAAAGGTAAGTCTGACTGTGAATGATTACTATCCAGCACAAAGCTCAGCTCAGCCCAACCATGGGCAAGACTGCGGGCTGTGCAGCGGTGAGCAAACATTGGGCGGACAAATGCCGCAGAGACCAATCGTTCAACGCGGTGGAGACGACAGCCATGTTCAGTGGAAACTGCATGGGTGATCAGGAGAGTGCCAGAAGCTCTGCCTCTCTACTGAACAGGGCCTGTGGCCTGGAAACCAATAGGAAGCCTGAGTTTGCGAGATCCTTCACAAACCTAGTCTCTACTACTACCTATTTCGAAGAGACACGAGGGAGGCGTTGTGAGGCTTGAGCTTATTCGCGCCATGCAAGTCCCGCTTCACTGTATGTTTGCCGAGCGATCGTTCCGGGGGAGCTACTGCTAGTCTGGACAAGGCGCGTCATCAAGAATCAGCACGGCACTCGTACGTGACCCGGCAGCTTGGAGCTTAGAGATGAATACTGTATGCAACATGTATGAGTAGGCTTTGTTCAAGCCTGCCTCACCATGCTTTGCGTGTGTAGAGTTGCTTTTGCCTTTTTCAAGTTTCGAGCCTTAAAGTGAATAGCTGTAGTTACTTTTAATCTCTAGCCAGAGTTAGCATCGTCGTAAGATGCATAGAGCAATACTCGTATTAAGCACCGAGATAAGCAGCTGCTACTACTATTCAACGGCATAGTATCGTATTCCGTTAGTTGTGTTTGTCACAGACTCACAGGTTAAGAATTTCCGCTAGCCAACGACTATAGTCTTGGTGATACGACGGTACACGTGCCCGTCGTTTCTGCATGACAAATTCTAGTGAGAAAATAGCACAAACATTGGTCTGGAACCGCGGGAACGTGGAGTGAGATTAGCGCTGGGTAGTTGTCAGTTGATTACCAATGCTCCCTAGCGAAAGAGTATTAATAGGAAATGCGAATCCGATTCGATGCATGCAGGGTAAACAAGTTTGAGCGGGCGGCTTACTCTTAGCTACGAGCCGGGCTGTCGGAGCGCTGCGGACGGCCGGTGTTGGCTCGCATTTCAACGAGGCTAGTGGTAATTCTAGAGTTGAGCGTCTGCTTGGTCCTGCGAGCATCGTGAGTTTTGCAAAGAGGTAATAGAAAGCGTCCAAACACTACTTGGGTATGTTGTCAGCTTGTGCTACACAAACAACTTGCTTGAATCAAGGGGTACGAAGAGCGTGAACGGGCCGGAAACCAAGCAGTCACCCTTTCACGAGGAAATGAAAGTAAGAACCAGAAATTCATCATGAAATTCGACATTACCGGGTACCAAGTCCCATTCTCGACAATCTTTCTGCTGCCCATTCCTTCAGTCTGACGTAAACCCGAACCCAAACGTGCACATTCGTCAAGTACCTAGCTGGAACGCTCCAGCAACCTTTTATTCGCCATCAATCACGAATGCCTTGACCAAACCTGTGGCCTCTGCACAATCCTCGTCGTCGTAGAACTTGAACCCGTACGAGGACATGGATGTCCCAGAGTGCTGGAAATACTTGTTGATCCAAGCCAGTTCTTTGTCGTCGAAATGATAATCTGCGAGATGAGCGAACTCGTCATCGTCTTTGGTGTCCCCTGTCTCGTCATCATCTTCGTCAGCGCTATCATGGCACGCACGATGACTCGGCCTTCTGCCCGCTCCTCTTCATTGTAGATGCTCAGCCCGTACAATATTAACAACTTGTATTCTCCTTGGCGGTGCCTCTTCAGCCATGCCTTTTCCCGCGCCGCATATGGCTGCTCATCAGCCCATTGGGGCGACTCGGGCTCTGACTCGTCTTGTTGGCCACGGGCGTTCCATCGCGCCCTCTCGCTGTCTGGCCACGTAACCATCAGGGCATAATCCCCATTGGGTTCTAGTTTGGTCGGCGCGATTCGAGGGCCGACAGGAGGCCCGCTGAGCCTAAGACAAAAGAGTGGCGCGTTTGGTGAGAAGAAGGCGACACGGTTGCCGTCTTCATCTTCCAAGCTGCCCATCTTTTTCCTGGTAGGGTTCCTGATGATTCGTGGAGCAAGCTCAGCGAGAGGCGAACCAAGAATGTTGAATTCTGAACAAGGAGCGTAGAGCACGTTTGTGAGGCGAAGAACGTGGTGGGCTTGCGGTCCGCGTTGGTTGGGATCTCGCTTGACGGGCAGATTGACGGTTCCAACGCCCTCGACCGTCACATCCTCGGAGCCAAACAGGCTCGACACCGCGCTCTTGAAAGGCGTCAACTCGGCGAACCACCGTCCATCGTTGCATATGCTGTGCCACGAGTCAGCAACAGTGGGCCAAGGGCTGAATGCTGACTGGGAGCAACCCACTGCACGTTGGAGCCGTTGGAGAAGATCCAGTCGGCGCTGAGGCCTTGGGGCGAATCTTGGGAGGCCATGGGAGCTTCTGCAGGGCCAAGGCTGCCCGTGTTGTTCTCGTCTGGTCTTGTTTTCGGACGGTAGATGCGATGGGCGCTCGCTGTTCTCTTGGTGCCTTTTGTTTTGGGGGAGGATTGAATCCAAATGTTGTTTGGTTGGATGCACGGATATTCAGCTGGGAGCTGATATGCGGGGTAGCCCAGACGGGCGAGACGCTAAAGGCGGGGTGCTCCAGCGCTCTGGGCCGCTGTCAGGTACCAGGAACAGCGGGAGCCTGAAGCTCGATACAGGTCGGGTGCCCTAAAGCTGCCAACTGTTAGTGAACACGGGCAACTAAAGACAATTTGATGGCGGGCAATGGTCTCGCTATTTGGATCAGATATACACATATTCCAGCCCTTTGTATGGGTGATGCTGTGGTATCCATGCCAACTCAGTAGCCCGGATCCTCGATTCATGTAGGTTGCCATTCACTCAGCCAAGACGCCTTGCTTCTGTGCCACTCACCTTTGCCATTGTCTTGATAGATAGCAGACAGAGCAACAGTACACGCACATCTCCTGGATGCTCGATCCATTCAATGTTGCCATGTCTAATCTGTTTATCGATATGCTGCCATCACAAGCGAGGCTGACGTAACCGAACAGGTGCATCACTACAACACAACTTCCTCTGACCCCTCAGGCCTCAGGCCTCAGGCATCTCAGTTCCCGCAATGATCCATTGCCTCATTATCCTGACTTCATCTTCCGCCAGCGATCCGACAATCGAGGGCTGAAGCCCACGATTGTAGAAAATCACAAAGTTTCCCTCTTCCCAGTCATGCGCATACACTAACTGTGGTGCCATTCCAGGCCTCTGCAGCCGATACAAGATGTCACGAACTCGTTCCAAGTCGTCAATCACTTGGCCGTTTGCAAGATGCAGCCGTCGTGCAACCGCTGCGTGGACCTGAAGCGCGAGACGGCTCGTGACGGGGTTTCGCCTGCACATTGGCAGAATCTGAATCGAGGCTGGATCAACGGGCGGCAATTGATCGTCTTCCAGCTCTTTGCCCTCAGGGGTGAGCCCCAGACCGGTGGGATGCAACTTGGCTCGACCCATCCGGATGTACGGATGAGCGGCGTACTCGACCCTGGTTGATCGGACAAATGCCTTGTCCTCTTCCGACAGCAACTCGTAAGTCGTCTCTCCGCTCGCAAACGCAATTGCACCGAGCGGAACTGATAGTTGATCCCCTGTGCCGTCGTCGTAGCGCACCGTCTGCATGCGTCTCTTGGGCAGAGTGACGGCCAGAATCGTCGTGGCAACCGGAGGCGCATCGCCGTACAGAGAAGCGTCAATGTGCCAGCGGTAGAAGCGCGTGAATTCCACGTCGTCCTCGTCAGCGATGGTGGTGGAGTGCGACGAGCGGTGGTGTGGATATCGCAGCATGAGGGTTTTCACACCTTGATACTCGCGCATGAAGCCGTTGCCGATGATCTGCACCTGCGGCTGATGGAGAACAGTGTTGAGCTCTGGGCTCAAGAGGAAGCTCTTGGGGTTGTGCTTATTGCCATGGCCCATCGACGCAGCCGAGTTGAGACGTTCGGTAAACTCATGGTGGGCTCGCGGTGACAGATGCTTTTGGTTTTTCAGCACCCAGGACCTGGAACCTGTAGAAGGCCTCTATAAGAACAGCCATGTCGGTTTCTGGATGCGAAAGATGTCAGACACTAACCTCAACGCCATTCAAGTCTTTTACCTGATGCGTTTTCCAAATCTACATTGGAGATGTGAGCTCCAAAGTTTACGCCAGAGCCCTCTTCGTGGATCATGCGGTCAATTCTCATCTGAGAAGCCATTGCGGTTGTATGTGAGTCTTGGACAATCTGTTCAGTTTGTGGCTGTTTGCTTGTCTATATCGTGTTGATTTAGTGACTGCTGCTCTGCTTTATACCTCTCCATCGTCCACCACGTCGGCACTCGGCTATAACATCTTGGTTTAGTTTAGTTTAGTGTATTTAACGCTATATAGCCTAACTAATAGCTTTATTAGGCTAGGCCTCCAGTAAGACATAAGGCACTTAGTAATATATTTACTTAGTAAAACTTATTATTTTATACGTTCCGAACGCTTTATAGTCGCCTAATTAATATATACCTAGATTAACTATAGACTAATCTGCTAATAAGGAATAAGTTAACGCAGGCCGCTTATTAACCTCCAGCGACCTATAATATAAGTTAATATAAGTTACTTATTAACCCTTATTAATTTAATAATATTAATTAAATATATAAAATTTTAAT
>MDJU01000935.1:0-10267 GCA_001721665.1 Trichoderma pleuroti | reverse complement strand
CCCCCCCGGCCACTCTGTATCAAACCAATCAATACCAATATCCAATGTCATTCAACGAAATCAAACTTGTCCCGAGTGGCCGTGCAGGGGCTGCTCAAAACCAGGGGCTGGGGTCCAGGGGTCCTGGAAAAGAGGCCGTTTCAGCCCACGCAGCTCCGCCACCAATGGATTCTGCTGCCGCCAACGCCCTCGACGGGACCTGATACGGCCCGGCGGCGCTCCCCTCGAGAAAATTACACGTTTCGCGATTCGCACCGATTGTTTGATGCAGTCTGGAGAAGGAAAGGATGTGAAGGGCTAGTGCAGCTGTTGGAACTTGTATGGGGTTGGCACGAGAGAGAGATTGGCGAATGGCCTCTTGCTCCATCGCATCGTGATGGGCATCCAGGCACAGGCACAGGCACTTTTGAGCATGGAAGACAGACGGGCAATATACAAGTACTGTACAGGCTGAATGGGATGGAACGTGCTTTACCGGGGTTTGTTGTTTTTGCAGGACTCCGTACTAGTTCACTCATTCACTTATTATTGTAGGTTCCATGTTACAGGCGAGCCGCGGTTGTGACAAACATTTAGCGTAACGGCGCTTATTATAGATTGCACACTTGGGCCTAAACAAGATAGCTTCATGTGATGAGGAGCCGCCTCATTTCCTCTCAGCGGTTGGTAATCACCTCCAAGAAGATGTGGTTATTCTTGCAATCATCATCATCGTCTTCTTGTGTGCATCCTTGAATCGTCCAGTTGTATTGTATATTGCCTTCAACTCCCGGTATCGCTTTATAATCCATTAATAACTAACATTGACGCCATGATTGCCATGATTTGGCTTCTTTTTCCTTCCTGCATACGTCCTCCCTCCAAATGAAGATTTTTAATAATCGAGTATAGCAGCGCCCATCCAAGATGAGCATGCTATACAAGGCTCAGTTGTATATGAAGCCTGCTCAATGGTACAAGTCGGCGGTTAAAATGGGCGAAGCAAGACATCATGGCCAACCTCGTTTCATCGCCACCACCTGGGCTCTAGTGAGAATGAAACATTCATTGAGTTGCATTTGGGCTTCTTTCCCACGAGTTCCCGCAAGCTGCGTGTACCGGTCGCGTAGGTAGTTTACACACTGCCGTTACAGCCCAGTAACTCGACTCACTTCAACTCGCCGAGAAGCATGGTGCGGTCTGAGGACGCGGACAGCACTAGAAATGTTGTCAGGTGACAAACTCACAAGCAAAAAAAACACATGGGTCGTTCCAACTTACGGATTGGTTCCTTGCCTGGCGCAAATTCTGCGCAGTTGACCGCGCCTCTATGGCCTGGCAGTTTATACAGCAGCTTTCCGGTCTGGACAGACCAAATCACCACTGTGCCGTCGCCCGAAGCCGCTGCAACCTTCTTGCCCTCTGAATCCCAGCTGACACGAGCCAGATTCTGATCCACTCCGGCTGTCGCTCCGTCAAATGTTCGGATGTGCCTTTCCGTCGGTGCAAATGGACGAATATCCCACGTTCTCACCGTCGTGTCCATCGAATATGACAGCAGAGACTGGGAGTCGGGCGATACTCGCAGCGACGTGACCGTGTCTGCATGGCCTAGTAAAGAATACACCACTGCCTTCTTTCTCAGATCCCAGACACGAATGTCGTTGTCGATGCCTCCCGTGTAAATCTCGTTGCCGGCCTGGGATATCGCAACAGCTGTGACGGGAAATTCGGTCTGGATGTAATCGACGGCATTTTTTGACCTTGGATCCCAAATGCCAATCGTCGAATCGTCGCTTCCGCTAATCAGCATCTCCTCGCCTCGCTTGCTAATGTCCAAGGTGTTGATAATCTCTTCGTGCCCGACGTATCTTCGTATTCGCGTTCCAGAGGTGAGGTCCCAGCTGGCGAGATGCATATCAGCCGAAGCAGAATACACAATCTCCGAATCTCGCGCCCATTGCAAGTCGAGAACAGCGCCCTTGTGGCCGTTTAGCACGCCGTAGTTTTCGCAGTCGCCATAGGTCCTCCAGAGCACTGCTCAGTGTTAGCAAACGCGTCATTTTCCCATATTCCAACAAAACAATTTCCGTACTTATACTTCTGTCCATTGATCCAGAAGCAATCAGGTTGCCCGTAGGATCAAACTTGGCAGTGAAAATATCCCTAGAGTGTCCCGTCAGCTCCATCACCGGGGCCTGGAGCCCGCTCGTTCGAGGTGCCTGAGAATAAAGTTAGATTTGCCTCGAGTAAGCCATACGCAATTCCTTACAGCTTGCACCAATGCACTGCTTGATGCATTGAGTCGAGCAAGCGCTCCCTCGGAGGCATTGACATTCTGCCTCTTCACCAGGGAGGTTGACAAGCCGGGATCGTCGTCCGCCGGGCGCTTTTCAGCTGACATTGTGAACGGTCAAAGAGTCGCAAGTGATTCCGGAAATGCAAAGCGCCGCCAAACAATGGAATAATACCGACGAGTGTTGAGCTGCTGAGATTTTGCCCGTGTCGCGATCGCGAGGCTTTGTCCAGTTGCGAACTAGGCGACCCCAAACTCGCCCTCCTATTGGCTTTCGGCCCGTTGATTGTTCCTATGGTCAAGGCTCCCGTCCAACACCGGCCATGTAACTCGGTACCCCACCGCCTGCTGCATAACAGTCGCAACATCCTCTCCTCCGTGGCAGATTGACCGGTTAGTGAATCTGCGGTTTGTTTCGCTGCCTGCATTTACTGGCTACTTGTCGTACACAGCCGTGATTTGGCTGGCTTCTGCTGCTCTCAGCCCTTCTCCCCGCCTCTCGAAGCTTGAACGAGCGCCGCAATGGCGGCCAGCAAGGCGTCCCGCATCGGGGAAGAGTATGTTTCAGCGAGTGGTGATGCGCTTGGCCGTGATCTAACATGAATACAGGATCTGGAAGTAAGACGGCCATGGTATTGCAGCAGACGGAGTTTTTGGTCTAATCGCATCGCTAGAACTCGTATTGACAAGGTGAATGCCGAGTTGGTAACCTTGACGTACGGAACTATTGTCGCACAGCTGTGCAAGGACTTCGAGGATGACTACCCAGAAGTCAACCGACAGCTTGACAAGATGGGCTACAACATTGGGCTACGACTCATTGAGGATTACCTGGCCAAGTCGAATACGATGAAGCGCTGCGCCAACTTTCGCGAGACAGCAGATATGATTTCAAGGGTAAGGGACAATCACATGCTTTCCCATCGTGTACTCTTGCTAACGCATCATCCGGGTTCATACAGGTTGGGTTTAAAATATTCCTCAATATTACACCGCAGGTGACGAACTGGACGGCCGACAACAACTCGTTTTCGCTGGTATTCGACGAGAACCCGTTTGCCGACTTTGTCGAGCTACCAGACGACGGAAGGGCACAGAACGAGCTCTGGTATTCAAACATATTGTGTGGAGTCTTGAGAGGCGCCTTGGAAATGGTTCAGATGCAGGTGGAAGCGCACTTTATCAGCGATGTCCTCAAGGGAAACGATACTACGGAGATGCGGGTAACCCTGATACGCTACATCGACGACGAGCTGCCACCAGAAGACGATTGATAGATGGACCCGAGTGTCATGTGTGGGCAAGTACATGTTGGCCAGGTTGATGCGGCCAAAGCAGAGCTATGAGTAGAACATCGACAACGGCGACGGTCGATCCGATTCAGTCGAAGAAACCAAAAGGCGGAATGATACCCAGAGATGGAGCCGAGCTATCTAGATACGATGCTTGATAAGATCAACCCAGATGGCTGCAGCAGTACTCCGTAACCCTGTGGATATTACTAGATGGACAGACAGGGATGACTGGATGGGTGCCTTGTTTCTTCAAAGCTGGCTTGCCGGACTCAACCAGGGGTTCCATGGAGATAGGTCGGGACAAGGACAAATATGCTTTGCGGCCATGTACTGCTTGTTTGTGTAGCATCTACTAGGCACCCACTCCGTACAGACTTCAGAGCACCAACCATAGCCTGACAACAGAAAGACAAACAAGTGATGCCAGCACCAAACTGCATAAGCCCCTACACGCTACGACGGAAACTCAATCTCGATTCTGCTGCGACGCCGGCCCAAGGTGGAAAGCAAGGCAGGCCTGCCTGATCTCCATGGAATCAGCCCACTTGACGCTGTGGAGTGATTCAACGCGATGCTCGCTGAGTGGCCAAAGAGCCACCTCGGGTTGTACGTGGTATGAGCAATCACGTCACAAGCCGATGCAACGTCGAGTTGATCAGATTCACGCTCGCCATATGGGAAAATTGCTGTTGCGGTGCTGTTGACGAGGATGAGGATGAGGAGTATTTTGGGGGGAGGAAACCGGGCGTATGTAGGGGGATTTGTTGCTGATGTCGAGGCACATGACGCGAGGATCGGAATCAGGCATCTGATGTAATTTCCACACATTTTCCAATTTTCCAACACTGTGCAATCCGCAATTCCAAATCAAGGCTCCCTATGCAGAGAGAGAGCTCAATCTCTTACACGCAGCTGTCCGTGTTCCGCGTCAGTAGGTAGTAAGATAGAGTACATGGCCGGGGCGGGCTTACCACACATGAGATCATGTACCCATTAGCTGCGCCGTTTCATTGGCGTGTCTGTCGCACAGGGCTTGACGTGCGGGATTCGTGCCTGAGGCGCAAACATCTGCCGCAGACCCAAAACTACTCACCTAGTCTGACGCATACGCAGGCACCAGCGAGCCGGTGCCTCATAGTGGGATCGCCAATGCCCCCCGAAGCAGCCCATCAATTTTATGCGCACTCGAATAACTTTTCCCGGCCAACTCTCTGCTTTTCGCCGCCGTCGCCTCGCACTGTGCAGTCTCGCGCCCGCGCCTGATCCGTACCGTGCGGCGGCACCAGCCCCCAAGGCCAGACACGGCCAGACAAGCCACCGCCAGACGAGGCTGCGCGCACCAACCCGACGCGGCTCCTGCGCTGTCCCGGCCGTGCGATAACGCTCCTCACACGGACTGAACCGCCACACTCCTTTTCCTGCCCCGTGCGCTCGCCGTACTGTATGAGCTCGCGTCTGCGCACCACCATCGCCTGGCCTGGATTCGATTTACTTGCACCTTACCTTACCTTTCACTACCTCCACAGCCTAATCTGATGTCCATCGCGACATTTGTCTCCACGGCCCAGCGCGAGTGCTGACCCTCACAGCCTGGACGACCAACGGCTTCTTGTGCCTCTGTCGACTTGTCGCCGAGCCTCAAAGCAGCTCCCGCATCGTCTGCCCCGACTCGGCCTCGACGCCTCTTGTCTTATTTCTGCCGACCCCAGACGAAACTCTACCGCTCCGCTACTGTGCTGTGTTCCCGCGCTGCCGGTACGCAGCACTAAGGCAACCTCGCTGTAGTGCGCTACAATCCCAGCCCCCAGAACCAGAGGCCTGCTCAACTCTCTTCTCCATCCTCCATCTCAGCCGTCTCTGCCTTGCCCCGGCAGTTGGACGCATCTCTGCAGCAAGTGCGGCATCTTGGCTGCTCCGCGACGCCTGCAGTCGCCAATTTTCTGCCTGTCCGCCATCGCCGACCGCCGTCGTCGCTCACAACGCCACTCTGCCCATCGGCCGGCCTCGACAAGCGCGTCTCTCGCCGCTGCCTTCGACAAACTCAACTCGCCCCGACGCGGTTCGCGATAGCTTTCCACACATCTCTTTAGCCCTCTCTCCCGCTTCGGCTCTCTCGTGGTTTTCGGGCTCTGTCTGTCCCATCTCGCCCACGTTGCCAGCCCGACAGGGCTTTTCGCGCGGCGGCACCTGAGTGGCTTACAAGGCAAACTTTGTTACACCATTCTTGGCCTGTCATCTTTGCGTTTTTGAGTTTTTTTCCTCTCTATCAAACCCCCTTAGTTTTCTCCCCATATTTCCAGCAATCATGAATCCCAACGTTGGAATGGCAAACATGACGCCCATGGGTGGCCCCGTTGGCGGCGCACCGATGACCATGATGAATAATGGCGCTATGAATCCTCAGATTGCCGCTGCGGCTGCGGCACGGCAGCAGCAAGCCAGTGAGAACCAGCGCGGCGTTCTTAACACATATATCTACGAGTATTTCCTCCGGCACCAGATGTACGAGTGTGCCCGCTCCCTCCTCAACAGCGACCAGCAGGTCAACGTCAACAAGGACGCCGCTGGCCGTCGCGAAAACGGCAACGCCATGAACGGCGTTGACGATCCCATGGACACCGACACTAAAGACGACGGCGATTCCAAGTTGCCAGACGACCTGCCCCCGCCTAAGCTGCCTATGCCCGCCTCTGATACGTCGTTTCTTTACGAATGGTTTTGCGTCTTCTGGGACATATATACTGCCCCACGCGTCAAGGGCGGAAGCGGCATGGTGAATCAATATGTTCAGCACACTCAGGTATGAAACAGATAGTGGAGCACATACATTTCTTTTCCCCATTATATGCTCTTTTGTTCTGGCGGTTGCGCAAAGTTAAATCGCACCTTGCTAATCTGAATCCGCAGCAGCAACAGCGAATGAAGCAGACTCAACAGCAGGAGATGCTACGTCAAATGCGCCCTGATTTGGCGCAGCAGCAATATCAAGCTCACTTTATGAGAAACATGCAAAACAACAACATGGCAATGACCATGAAGCAGAATAATCTTGCTCGGGCGGCTATGGCCAATAACCAAAAGTAAGCAGTCCGGAGAGAGGCGTCGTCTGTCTTGTTTCAGTCACAAATTTGTGCTAACGATTTTCCCTCTACCCAGCCCTCAAATGCAGATGCTTCAAGCAAAGAACCAGATGCAGCGGGATCCTTCCAACATGGACGGCAACCGGGATCGGCCATCGTCTCCCGCCTCGGGGGAGAATGCGCCGTCTCCTTCAAAACGCCCGCGCCTCGACAGTGCCCCGTTCAATGCCAACCAGCCCGGTGCCATGATGGCAAATGGTCGTCCAGGCCAAGTCATGCCCGGCCAGCAAATGGGTAATGTGGCCAACGCCCAACAAATGCTCACCGCCAACGGTATCAACCCCGCGCAACTCAACCCCCAGCAGATGCAAAACTTTGCCAATACGCCACCTGCGGCACAGCAAAAGTCTATTGCAACTTACTCGCACAACCTGCAGCAGCATCACGGCAACCAAATGGGCAACAAGCAGATCCCCAGCGTAGGACCTCAGAACCAGAGCTCGCCCATGATGCCGCAAGGCCCTGATGGCAACGCCCTCAATGCCTTCTACAACCCTGAGATGAATGGTGGCCCCGGCGGTATGCGACCAGCAGGCCCAGCGGGTGCTCAGGCAGCCGCCGCCGGTAGCAACCACGCCTTGCAGGACTATCAGATGCAGTTGATGCTGCTTGAGCAGCAGAATAAGAAGCGGCTCATGATGGCCCGTCAAGAGCAGAGCGACATGGGTGGAATCCCTCGAGATGGCCAGCCTGGCGCCCCCGGACCCAACGGACAGCCCTTCCCAGACACCTCGCCCCAGGCAATGAGGTCTGGAACCTCTCCCAACCCCGCGGAGCAGATGAAGCGCGGCACACCGCAGATGAACAACTCGGGCATCCCCTCGCCTGTTCCTGATGGTGGACAGTCGCGCGAGTCGCCCAACGCCATGAACTTTTTGGGCAACCACGTTGACGTTAGCATGGCACCTCACTTCTACAAGGGAGTGGACGGAGGCAACATGGGACAGGCCCAGATGAACGGCATGCGTCCGCCCAGCTCACACCCTGGCCAGCCATTCAACGGCCCGATGAATGCGCAGATGATGGCTGCCCGACAGCAGCAGAACGCGCAGGGCAACCCGCAACAGTGGCAACCTGGAATGAATGGCCAGATGGTGCCTCAGGGAATGCAGCAGGGCCAACAGGTTCAGGCAACTCCCCAGCAGCGATCGATGCCTCCTCCCTCGGCACCGGCGGCCGCAGCGGCCAACGCAAACAACAGGACAACTGCGTCGCCCCAGCAGGCTTCAGCAGCGCCCCCCACGCCTAGCCAGACCAACAAAGCCGCACCCAAGAAGAAGGACACGAAGAATGCCAAGGACAAGGTAAGCTCTGCCCCTAACATGCCCATTTTGCAATCTGACGGATCTTATAGCGAGCCGCTGCACAGAAGAAGTCGAATCAGAACCTCAACAACGCCGCCGCAGCCGCCGCCGAGAACAACGCGGAAGCCGACGCGGCAGCACCAGCGACCCCCATCACGCCCGTTGTCGGCGGTGCCTTCAAGAACGCTCAAGCCGGAGGCCCCGTGCCAAACGCAACTGCCGCCGCCGCGACTACAGGAATTCCCGCCCCAGCTGCCTCCGCCAGTGCGCCGGTGCCACCGCAAGCCGCCCCTGTGCCGCAACCGACGCATGATCTTACTCAGAACAACGGTCTGGGCGGTATGGACAACTTCACTATACCGGTAAGTCATGGCAGCCCTCTTTTCCGCCTTGTTTGGCCCGAGGAAACTAATCTCGACTGCAGGATTTCGGAATGGAACTGGCCAACCCGCTCCACTCTGACAACGTGCTCAATGACTTTGATTTCGATTCATTCCTGAACGATGGTGATGCCAACAATGAGCCGTTTGACTTCAACGGAGGATACTCGGGGCTAGAAGGCGGCGAGATTAGTGCGGAGTAGGAGGTCAGCCTGTCGCCAAAAATGTTCCGAGTGCGCTAGACAGGTTGCTTACCCCGAAATAAGGCGCCCGCGAAGCTTGTTCGATATCAAGATGGGTCGGCTAGTTTTTTATCTTTTGTTTTGTTGCTTTTGCTTTCCTGGGTTATCTCTAATCTGGCATCATTCGATACGGCGTTTCAGTGGATATCTATATCAATGGTCATGCGGCGATCCGGTTTTGCCAGGGTCTTTACTTTGATGGTTTGAAACGGGAAAAAAAGAGATGTTGTCCCTGTGGCTTTTGTTTTACCCCGTTCCCTCTACTTGTCCACCCCTGCTTTTTTTCTTTTTTTTTCTTCCTGTCTTTTTTTTTCTTTTTCCTTCTTCTCCTCTCTCTCAGTAGTGTTACATGTCATTTCCTTTGCTGATGGAAGGGGAACGTGGGGGGGTTGGGCGGAGAAGAAAAAAAGCCTCCTCCCTTTTTCCCCCTTTTCCTCCTGTAAAATGTTTTCTTGGCCTAACGTTTCGATAATGGTTTTTTTTTTCGAAGTTTCGCATACCACATACGTCATTTGTTGTAAAAGATCAAATTTAATGTCACCTACTATGTGTACTGTTGTCTATAAAAATGATGTGATTTGTCGTTGAATGGTATTGGTCACTTTGAATGGAGAGGAATTTGCCGTGTAACTCGCAACGTCTGGCTCGATTGATGTTTACAAGTCACCAATAGCAATGCAACACAGTCAATGCTTCGAGAGTAATGGTCATAACAGTCGTGGTCATAAGGTATCTTAATGAATATATATATATACAGTGAATCAAAAATGGGGTCCCCACAGCAGGGGACCATGTTGTCATGACATGTGCATCATAAAAAGCGCCTTTTACCATATCTACCCAAATCCAAAATTTCCCTTTATTTTATTTTATTTCCTCCATCCTTTTTCTTTTTTTTTCGTTATCCTCCTCCCCCCTCTCCATCGAGCTGAAGCCCCCCTTTAGGAGGAGTAGACGGCAACGTATTGGACTTCAAACATGTTGCCCCAGCCGGGCAGAGTCGCCTCGTTAGGGTCACCCTGTGATTTCGCAGGTTAGCCATGCAAGTTGCGTCAAGAAGGAGAACGGACAGAAAAAGGGAGCAACTTACGGGCCATGTACCACCAACGGCAAGGTTGAGGATGATGTACATTGGGGAGTGTGCAAGCGTTGCCCAGAGACCCTCGTCGCCAAACTGGGCGCCGACAAGGGTGTGGAAGAGGGTGCCGTCAAGGTACCACTCGATCGTCTCCGTCTGCCAGTTGTTGGACGAGCGGTTGATCTTGAGCGCCCAGGTGTGGAAGCCGTCGTCCTGGGGAATGGGAATGCTCTGGCCCAGCCCCGAGGGCTCGTTGCACGCACCCCCGCCAGTGTGGTCGCAGTGGGCGGTGCCGAAGCCGGTCAACTGGCCGTTGATCTGCTCAAAGATGTCGAGCTCTCCGCACAGCGGCCAGGGAGTGCCGTGGCGCATGGAGTCGCCCAGCATCCAGAAGGCGGGCCACATGCCTTGCTTGGTCGTCGGAGGGGGCTGGAGCCGCCACGCAGAGCCGCCTGGACCTGCATGGTTTTGCCGGGAGCTGGAGCCCAGGACTGGATGGATTCGATGCGGGAAGACGTCCATTCGCCCGAGGGAGCCTGTTGGGGGACGAGCT
>MDJU01000934.1:0-10297 GCA_001721665.1 Trichoderma pleuroti | reverse complement strand
TGGCACCGCGTGGCAGCACAAGTCAAGGACAAATACAACATTGTCATGATTGACTTGCGCGGATACGGAAATTCGTCCAAGCCGGCGGATGTATCGCAATACTTGAAAAGCCTCATGGCTCTCGACTTGCCTCGACTGGCAGCAGGCCTCTCCGAGGCACTATCCTCATCACTCTCGCTCATCACGCGTCGTCTCTTCTGTTTGGAGTCTTGTTCGTCTTTCTCATTCGTCCTGTTTCTTGCTCCCGTCGTTTCAACAGGAATTTCCGGCGCGCTCTCGGCTCTAGTAGGTCGAATCCTTTGCATCAAGTTTTGCAGTTGCTCAAACACTCTGGCCCCTTCTTCCTTGCTCGTATCGGTATGGCGCAAGACTTCTTCAAGCTTTACGCGTACATGGTTTTGTCGACAACCGACAAAGACGCATATGGCAATGATAGCTTCCTGGGGCTTGCCTCTTGTGAACTTGTGCTTGTCTATGAGTTTGAAGAAGCCTTTGGCTCTTTTCGAAATATTCACTCCCACATTGATTGTCTCGCAAAGCGCATCAATCTCCTTGTAGGCTTCGTGAAGCTGCCCTGTTGACGACGTGGGTTGCGACGTATTGCTCGGAGCTCCTGGAGACGCTTCGCGGGACGACTCTGGATTATCGGCGTCACTATCCCCGGCGCTGTCGCTCATTTCTTGTCGCCTCTTCTGTTGGGATCCTTGTGTGTCTTCTTCATCCGTCCCTTTTCTTGCGGCCGAGCCCTCGGTTGTTTGAGCAGGCTTTTGCGTAGCGTTTTCGTCTTCCGCATGTGGGTACCTTTGCTGAAAGTCGTAGAATTGTTTAACCACTTTTCTAACCCTTTTCCTATCAGCATTGAGACTGTCAAAGATGAGGCGATCCGTTTGGAACACTTTGTGTGTTCGACAGGCCAGAAAGATGCAGCCGTCAATGGCAGCTTCCTGGGAATTGTCTTCCATAATCTTATACTTGTCCATGAGTCTGAACAGATCCTTTGCGTCATTGGCAACAGTCGCTTCCACCTTGACAAACCCGCATAGCCTGTCAATCTGCTTGTACGCCTGCATCAGACCCTCCTGGGCCTCGTGACGCCGTCCGCTTGACGATGTGGGCCGCGAGTCGCTCGGGGCTCCTGAAGACGCCGAGGCTGTCGGGGCTTCTGGAGACGCTTTGCGTGACGACTCTGGCTCATTGTGTTCCTCGGCCGCCTCCGTAGGGCCCGGAGCAGCTGCAGAGGGATCGTCCTCTATAGCTGGTCGCCGGCGTCTTCCCGTCCACTTTGCGAAGCGATCCTTGCGTTCGTCTCTGACGTAGCCATCGAAAAAAGCAACAATGTTGTCAAACGACGGAGTCCGGGCGTATTGGATAAAGGACCACCAACGCTGAGTCCTTGTGTCGTTTAGTGATCCCGGTGGCCTCTCCGCATCTTCGAGGTCATCCTCGTAGCAGACCCTGCAGGCCATGATCGCCGGGCGTACCGTAATAGTGCCGGCGATGTCACTCCATGCCGTTCTCAACTCCTTGATGCGTTTCTCCTTGCGTTTTTCTAGCGCCGAGTAGAACTCTTCCAGAGTGTCGCATTCAAGGACGAGTTCGCAGACATCGCTATGGAATGCCGGCAGGTCTTGTAGAGGCAACGTTTGAGTATTGAAGCGGTCATGAAGAGTGGTAAAGAGGTCCTTGTGCCTGAGACCAAATTTTCCAAAGGGCCAGCGCCATTCGGGATCGCTATAAACGGGAGGTACAGTGTTCATTTTGCAGTGAGGTAAGAAAGTGGTGAAGCTGGCATTCAAGGTACCGACTGAGGTGTGTGGGAGAAGAGACACATGGGAGCCGTTTGGGAGGCAATCAGGGGATACATATACGCACGCGAAACACATGTATGGATCGCATACATGGAAATCGTGCTGGCTAGGCCTTTGTGATGCAGTGCTGGAGCCTTGATCCAATAGAACGGAGTCGTAGGCGCCAGGTGTTATGGATGGCAAGTTTGTAGTACCAAGGGTAGTACGGGAGGTAAGCAGTACCCATCAATACCTCCTGTAGCACACTTGTCAGTGATTCACCTCTTGCTCGATGGCGTTGGTCAGCTTGACGGAATCATGCAGCTCGGGCTCTTCCAGTGGATGACACGAGTCGATGATGAGGCTTGGTGCTGGACACATGACCTGGTGTAAGCGCCCAGGCCGTTCAAAGAACTGGATGGGTTGGATCTCTGCTGCACAGAGTAGGGCAACTGTATGGCTTCGAGTGCCATCCTCTCATTTCCAGGTTCCTTTCAAATGGAGTTTTATTTCAAGCCATCTTCATTATTATTACCGTACAGTATAATATCTGGCTCTCAAATGAAAGGAGAGGAGGAAAAGAAGAGAGCCTGAAACAACAAAGAGGACAAAGACAAAAGTACCTAAGAAAAGAACAAATACATCTCTACAAAGACACATGTACCTACCTGTGCAAACTCTGCTGCCTGTAAATTAGGTACCGTAACCTTCTATTACAGGTAAATCTCTGCATCCTGGTACGTAAGCAAGTTGTTGCCACCCAAGTGGTCGTCCCCTTGAAGCGCCTCCACGATCTCATCTCCTGTAGCCCTTTCCTCGGCCGTCACCGCCACCATTCGAGAAATCACTTTCAATACCTCTGGACGAATTTCATCATCAACCATCTCCTTGACCTTTTTTGCAGCCTCCAAAACAATGCTCTGCCATTGAGCCAGTGCCTCTGCGGCTTTGGGGGCTTCCCGGCCGCGTCTTCTAAGCGGGTGAATATCCCATACCAAGGGCGGCGCTTGTTTCTCTGGCAGTGGGATTTTGCGTAGGAGAAACAGCAAAACAACACCAAGCGCAAAGATATCGCCAGCAAGGCCGCGTGTACCGTCGTTTACGTATTCGGGCGGGATATACCACCGCGTTCCATTGCCATAGGCAGATCCGGTCGTTGCACACCCAAAATCGATGAGAACCGCGCCCCTCTCTTTGGAGTAGAGGATATTGGAGGGCTTGATATCGTTGTGGACGACGCCTTTGCGGTGAATAAAGTTGACGGCATCAGCCATGTCAAGCAGCACCCGTCTTGCGTCGATGCTGTCCAGGGTGCAATACGGATTTCCCTCGCGATGGATGCGAGCGTCCAGGCTCGGGGCGTCAATGTACTCGAGATGGAGCGTCAGAAACCTTGCGTCGAAGCCATGGATGCTGGCAATCGCTCGCTAGAACGGCATTAGTACGCAGCATATACAAGGACATGGCCTCGACCTACGTGTTCGCCCACTTTGAAGTGATTCTTTACTTCATTCAGCCAGTATATGCCTACGGCGTCAAGACCAATGACTTTGCCATCTTCACGATCGATTTCCGAGTGGCTGCGCCACAGTTTGACGGCAATCAGTTCGCCCGCAACGCCCGAGTGTCGGGCCTTGAAGACGAGCGACTTCCGATGAACCGCTACATCGGCTTTGCGGACAAGCGTGTAGTCTTCCTCCTCGATGGCGTTGGCCACCCTGACTCCATAATGCAGCTTGAGCGCTTCCAGGGGATGGCACAAGTCGCTGAGGGGGTTGAACTTGGACCCTAAGCTGCTGCTGGCCGTGGGCCTGTTTACGGCAACGACATTGTCGATGGGCAGCTTCGCCGACTCTTGGCTTGTCTCCTTTGTCTTGGGCTTCTTGGCTGGCGGGGGACCGGACAGTGACGCCAACCCCTCGAGAGCTCCCCTCTTCCGTTTCGTCGTCGGCTTGCGATGCTGCGGGACAAAGGACATGTACCCGCGTGGGAGGACAGTCATGTCGAGAATACGCTTGCCCAAGTAAGAGATGCTGTATAGGGCCGGACCAAGCATGGCTCCTTCACAGGACTCGATCCTGATTGGTGCCTCCCCAGGAGTAACAGGCCGTTTTATGACCGTGATGTATTGTTGCTTGTCCCGTTTGGGCTTGTTGACCAGCATGATGGCGTCACTCTTCGGATCGAATATCATGTTCATTCGAACTACCGGGGCCGACCCTTTGTTGGCAGAACCCTCTTTACCCAAGCGGAGGCGTACCTTTACTTGAAAGCCAATTGCACATTCTGTCTGGGCAAGAGTCAACAGCTCTCTCGTGGTTCGAACATGTATCTTTTCCTCCAGGCCAACTTGTTTCGCGACAAACTTGATGGCATTATCCTTGGCCAGTCTGAGAGTAAGCCTTTGGATGTTCTGTCGACATGTCGTTTCAAGAGCAGATTGTGTAGTGTGTTGTGTAGTGACAGTGTCGTCACAAGACCCTTGGCCTGACGCATAACCAGAAGCATGACCGCTTGCTCTTCTGTCCTCAGTAGGGAGGGGGAGGCCCTGTGCTGGAGTGCTCTTGACACTTGCAGTTTCTTCCTCCCACGATCGAGTGCCTATCATGGCCAATGACGGTGGGCAATAGGCGATGGCGATAACATCTCTGGAATCAGATTCAGGTACATGTGTGGACTTGAACAACCGTTCCGTTTCTGATAAATAATCTAGTGGCTCTTGGGATTCTGAAGCCACGCCCGAGTTGCTCGGCGACGATGGGCTCCAGTCCTCAAACGTTCGCTCGCTGCTTTCCATGGCGGCCTTGACTTTACCAGACGTCAATGGGTTGGTTATCGTCTGATGCTGGTCAAGACACTTGATGAACGAAGGATTCCGTTGAAACTGCCTGGGGAAAAAAAGGAATAGTTGAAAGATTCTTATGTGAGTGTGTTGTATATTGGGGGGTTTTTTTTTTTAGGAAATCAGAAGAAACGCATGACACAGGGTCAATATATACTATGAGCACAAGGCTACCTACGCTCATGATCATCACCATGCGGTCTTCTCTAAGCAATCCAGCGCGAAAAAGTTGTGTATACAGAGGTCGCAACTACATGTACATACCCGAGGACAGCCACTTTGTGTACCTTGGCCCGCTCATTGCCTACCATCACCATTGGCCATGGACGATTCTACAGCTCAACCAGACTCTCACAAACACCCGCCCCCCCCTCGGAAGTTTGTTGTTGTGAAACGCTGCGGTTAGCAATCGTAGGCAAGGGGGGGGGGGCTAGCAGTGAACGAGGTGTTCATCCCCAGTGAGTATCATCACACAAGGCAATCCAAAGGTCGCACATGTTCCAAGTTTTAATGGTAGCTATACCCTTGCCAATGGGAATTGTCACACGAGGCGGATGGATGGCCAAACGGATTCAGGTCTGGTCAAAGAGATGTGATGGACGTCTGGCGGGAATTCGTCGCACAAGGCGGATTGATGGCCACAAAGGGACAGGCTTTGAACAAAGAGATGACGAAGAAGGTATCGTGACTGTTAGCCGCCGGCCGTGAAAGAGGTCGTGACGTGACGTGGCTTTGATGCTGTTGTTGGTTCTTTGTTCGATTCAGGCCTTTGTCAAAGCAAACAGAACGACTGGCATCATGCTATTTCCATGTGATGAAGTAATACCTAATACCATTCGTCTAAGCCTCGTGGCTGCCTAGATCATCCAAGATTCCATCTTTGAAATCTCAGTCTAAATGACACATGTATGGCTCACCAGGAGACAAAAGTTTGGTTTTGAATTTATCAAAGATATTTCAACTTGTTTAAGCACCACCCATGAACAGTAGACATTGTATGGACAAAATGGCCAGAGAAGCCTTTATTTTCCTCTATATATGCTCATCATTTCATGCTTGTGATATTTCCTACTGTACATGGCGAAGCCTACACCTCCCTCATCTCTAGATTACCAACCCAAAAAGGGTTCTATGCTCATGCTTCAAAACCAAACATGTCATGTGCCATGTCTCTTTACGCCCCTTGTTACACTGCAGAGACTGCCTCTCCAAGACCAACTCTCCCTTCACTCGCCTCATTCTGCACCGTCCTTGGGCACCGTCTT
This sequence comes from Trichoderma pleuroti, assembly GCA_001721665.1. Lineage (NCBI taxonomy): Eukaryota > Fungi > Ascomycota > Sordariomycetes > Hypocreales > Hypocreaceae > Trichoderma > Trichoderma pleuroti. Next base: position 4,403 of record MDJU01000934.1, on the reverse strand, counting down.
CTCTGCCTTGGCATCAAGTCTCCGCATACCACGAGCTCGAACCCCTGACACGCCAGAGACAGCTCGCAGGGGGCTTCTCAGACGCCTTGTCTGCTGCCTACTACGCTGCGACCGAAGTTGTCTTTCCAGCGTCTTCTTCATCCCCTTGAGCTCCGCATGCGAAAAGGGCCTGAGAATCTCCGTGGCCCTCTTCTTCAGGCTTGCTTTCCGGTTGACATCCCATCCGCCAGAGACGTTTTCGAAATCGGTATTGGTAAAGGCATAATGCAAACGGGGATACAGCCTCTCAATCTCCCTCAGCTTGGCAGAGACGTCGGCAGACCAGGCAGCCAACTTGCGCAGCTTCAGCCACTGGTGCTGCAAGCTAAGGACGGCGGCATTGGAGGCCTGGAGCACGCGGGTATTCTTGAGATGACGACGCTCCTGGAGACTTCTCTTGCTTGGGTTCCAGCCACGCCATCGCGGCATGAGCATGGTTTCGCACCACCGCATGGCGGGCTCCCACTGACCCATCTCGGCCAGATATCGAATCAAAAGATTCCAGTTGTTCCGCGTTAGTTTGAACCCAGACGAAGTGACCTGCTGGACGCATCCAAGCAGCCCCTTTCCGTTGTTCTCTTCCCTCAATGTCTTTGCTACAATCGTCATCGGTCTAGAGACGTCGTATTCGTGGACGGGGTAAACACCCGTAGCCTGGCGCCGCTGAGCCCGAGCAAGGACCCTCTTCCAGGTTTCGTCCCACATCCTGTGTATCTGGCTGAATTTCCTGTCCTTCAAGTAGCCCAGCATAAGCGCAGAAACCACCTCGGGAGGAAACGGCTCGCCTCCCCTATGCTTGGGGAACATGCCGCTGTACAAGTTCATGACTTCTTCGGCCGTCGTAAAGTCTCGCAGCTCGACCAGAAGCTTGATGGCGCGGCCAATGCTCTTGGTCTGCTTCTTCAGGTGCCGAATGTCGCTCGGGAGCGTCGAAACTGCGTTGGCATCCCGCCGTCTGGTCTCATGAATGAGCATAGAGCGCAGGTGGCTGACGAACTCCTTGCCAAGCTGGCGGGTTCGATTTGAAGATGGCGTCTTTCTAAACGAAGCCTCGGCCAGGGCTACTTTGGCATTAAAGTTCATCGCCTGACCTGCTTTGAGCAGATGTGTAGCCAGAATCTCGACAAGCCCAAGGTCGCCGGTACGAACAGCGCCGGCCATGACAACGGCAAAATGCTCCGGCCCAACTGGAAAGAGTTTCTCTTTGTGGGCAGCCCGCAAGAGGCGGTAGGCAGGCTGTACCTGATCTACTCTGACAAGTGCCTGCAGGAGAAACTCGTGCGTCTGGTGGTCCCATGTGAGATCAAACGACTTCATTGCCTGAAGCAGCTCATAGCATTTGTTGAGTCTTCCCTGCATGCCGTTGAAATGGATGAGCTGGTTCCAAATGGCTGTGCTCGTTGCATTTCGTTCCGCCAACTCCATGCATATCCTTTTTGCCTCCATCAGTCGATCATTGCGGCAGTACACCATGACCAAAGACATGGCCATCTCTTTCGATACGGGGACCCGGTCTTTTTGAGATCGGTTGAAAAAGGCAAGCGTCGTCTCCAAGTCGCCCTTCTTGGCGGACATGGCCATGATGTGGGCATACGTAAAGGAGTCGGGGCGGTACATGCTGCAAATCTCATTGAAGCAGGCCACCGCTCTATTGTAATCCTGCGCTCTCATGTAGCACTTCAGCAGCGTGTTCCAAATATCAAGATCCGGCTTGACTCCATGCTGATCCGTCATGATTCGAAGCTCCTCTTCTGCCCTGGTGACATCGCCAACCTGCGCATAGGCATTCATTGTGCTCCTAAAAGCTCTGGGCTTTCTCAACACGCGCGGATACTTGGCCACATATCGCCCCCATAGCTGCTGAACGGCCTGGACATCGCCCACGCCAGCGTAAAACTTGAGAAACTTTTCATATCCCCACTGATCCAAATCTCCCCAGGCGCGATGCCAGTCCTTGTAAATCTCTCCGAGTGTGGCAGCGCCGGTTGGATAATGCAGCTCAAACATGTGCTGAAGCAAAGAGACTGGCGGATGCGCGCCAGGGAGTTTGCGATATGTCTTGTATAGCTCCGATAGCCAAGTGACGTTGGAGGTAAGCTCGGGCTTGCCGCGCCAGGATTCTAGCACGCGAAGAAAATAGTCTTCGTACATTTGGTGGTCGCCGAAGAGCTCCAAGATGGCCGCCGCTTGCCTCGGTTGACAGGGATGGGCCAATGCCAGCTCTGCCAGCTTCCGCCGTAAAGCCTTCAGACCTAGCTTGGTCGTCTCGTAGATGTTGATTGGCCGCATCGCTTTGATGCCCTCTGTGGAGAGATACTGTTCAAAAGAGAAGAATAGCTTGTCCAAGCCAGGCAGGTTTTCGAGCCGTTGCAAGCGAATGGCATCCGGCCGGCCAGCTGGCTCGAACTTGAGGCGAGATGCGTAGAACTCCAACCAAACCCCCATGAGCATGGCCCATTTCTCATTGGCAATGATGTCGGCCAAGACGTACTCAAGACCACCGACGAGGCCCTTGAGATCCATTCCAACCTTTAATCTATTGATGGCATACCCCAGATCACCGGATCGCATAAACGCCAAGACACCCGCGGCAAGAAGATCATCATCCCAGCTGGCAACGGGAATCTGGCGGAATAGCGAAATAGCTCTTCCAATCTCCACTATGCCGCGAGATTTAGAGAGGTATATAACCATGTAGCGGCGGAAGTCAGCCTGGTGCTGTTCCTCCAGCCTGCAGTATAAATCCCAAACATCATGAAAGCGTTCTTCGCCTTGGTGTGAAAGCATGTCATGTAAAAGCGCCGCATTCGACTGCAATCGAGGCGTGTGTTTTGCGCGCACGGGAGCTGAGCGGTGGGAAGCTTGGTCCGAAGTGGCAGCTTTCGAGTGATTGTTGAAATTATGCGACTCTCTCGCCACGGGTGCTCCGTTATCTCTCTGAAGTGCTTGGCTCCCCACCGAAGAAAGACATTCCATCGATGGTGGGGTCGAGGCGCCGGGGCGGAATACAGACTCGGAGCTCTGCGAGCCATATTCGGCGGTAGCAGTAGAAGAAGTGTAATGCCTTCTTCTCTCAGCGCTGCCAGATTGGCTCCCTTCCTGAGGCCGCGGGAGGCGTGGATACAAGCGCCGTAAGAGCGAGTATGTGGCGCTTGGGTATAGAAAATCTAGCAAAAAGGCCGAGGCGACCAGTCCTGCCTGCAGCGGGCGGGTGGCATTCTCGACAGGCTCCGTGTCGGGGATCCGACCCACGGCAGGCCAGATGCTGGAGAGCTCAATGGCAGATGCGCCATGCTGCCAGAAGCCTGTGTGAAGCTGGCGGGCGCGCCTCGTCGAGCGGGTCGGCTTCGGAATGATACGCTGGATGTTGCATGATTCCAGACTCGCGGCCGCGCTTCTTTCGAGCATTTGTCCTAGCAGGCGCCCCGGGTCGCAGACGGCCTGCTAGTATGCGATGGAGGAAGCGGCAATGGCCAAGTTGGCATGCCTCGGACGGCAGCCAGACGGGAAAAACGAGGTGGACGTTGATGCTGATCGAGGGGCAAATGCTGGGTGCGGGTGCGGGGTCTGCGGGTGGTGAGGCCAATCGTGTCTGGAAAGCTGGTGACTGAGGATTGGAGCTGCAAAGACGACATAGCATTCAATGGCGCCTGAGATGCTGCCCGGAGCTTTGCAGGCCGAGGCGGAGGTGCGTGGGAAAAGGGCCAGAGGTTAACGCAAGGGCAGCCTCATCCTCACACTTTTACTCATGGTCTGATCAAAAAAGATGGTTCGGAGGAGCCACCAGAGGTCCGGGTGGGTCTCGGAAACGGGCGAGCAGTCGGCTGAGTCAGCTGCTGCCAGCTGCCGGCAGCTGCAGAGATAACGATAAGAAGCCCCGCCGAAAATTAATGGCCTGATGGAAAATGCTACAAGACAAGCTGCTGGAGCTGTTAGTGCCAGTGCTACTCTGCTAGTGGTAGGTCCAGGGTGCTGAATAGCCGAGTTGGAACGGGCAAGGAAAAGAAACAAGGGAAAACACGGACCTTGGCCGCATAGTGTATTACTACATGTACCTACCTTGGTTACTCAGGGGCTAGAAAGAGAGTCACACGACGAGAAACACAGAGGAACAAGTTCAAATGAAGTTTTTTGGATTGCACACTATGAGTTACAAGCACACCGCTCAGCCGGGTGGTTTTTGTTTGCTTCCCGCCATCATCAGTGGGCAATTACATGGCAAGCTTTGCCAACGCCCGGGAAGAAAAAATGGTAATTAAAAAGAGAGCAATAGGAACAACACAAAAGAACTCTGCCATTTGAAATGACAATGAAGAAAAAAGAAGAAAGAAAAAGAAAAAAAAAAAAAAAAAAAAAAGAAGAAA